>MVAI01000280.1:0-20042 GCA_014825565.1 Phaffia tasmanica | reverse complement strand
GGGTGGAGGAAGAGGTGGCAGGGGTGGTGGTGGGTCCGGAGGAGGAAGAGACCAGAACGGACAAAACGGAGGCTGGAACAACTGGGGCCCAGAAGATCCTAGATCAGTTGTTACACTTCCTATACTGGATAAGGCCGCCCGAACTGCCATCCATCAAACAATCCGAACCGTCTTCTCCGGAGCACTCGAAACGAAGGTGAAAGAAGAGAAGGACAAGACCGAAGAAGAGAAGGCCAACGAGGCTGTTGAGGGAATCCCGATCATCATTAAGTTCTCCAAGGGCAGCTCGGGTCGAAGTACCAGTGATTACCGAGGAGGTTCGTCTTTCTCTTTCGCTTGAACATCCCCCGACTTTGCATCACTTGATGTGATGCATTGTTCATTGACAAGTCTTCCTGACATATCATCTCTTTGTCTATCACTCTGCAAACCTCTTAGTCCGCAAACCATCCCACCCGCAGTTCATTCACTTCACTCTACACAAAACTAACCGAGACACTCAGGATGCGCTTGCCCATATGGCTCGAACGCTCCAGTGCAACTCATCCGATCTCACCGTTGCGGGTACAAAGGACAAACGAGGGGTTACTACTCAGCGGGTCTGCCTCAAGAGAGGAAGGAGATCCATGGTTGATGTTTGGAGAGCCATCAACGGAGTTGGTAGGGATGGTGATCGAAGTATGAGAGATGTCTTGAAGGAGAGAGGAGACAGAGGTGTTCGAGTCGGAGACTGTGAGTTTATTTTTTTTCGTTGTGGAAGTTTGTCTTCTTGCCTGCAGATGTTGACGACACAAAGACATTGCGTTTAGTTTGCTACGAGCCAAAGTATCTCGAATTGGGCATGCTTAAGGGAAACGAATTCCTGATTACCCTTCGGTATGTTCACAATACCCTTCGTTTTTTTAGTGCTTTTCCGTTCTAATGTCTTCTTTGTATGTCTTGGTTTACCCTCATTTCCTGAATAGAAACATTCAGGTGGATGAACCCTCTACAATCGATAACGCTCTGACTTCAATCAAGAATAAAGGTTTTATTAACTACTACGGTATGCAAAGATTCGGAACCTCCCATATCCCTACCCACTCTGTTGGACTTGCCATGCTTCAAGAGGATTACGCCCTTGCCGTCGACCTTCTTCTCAGAGTCCGACCAGGAGAACATCCAGATGCGGAAGCCGCGAGGAATATTTGGAACGGATTGAAAGATGCTGATAAGGCTTTGGCGTTATTCCCGAAGAGGTGTGTGGCTGAAAGAGCATTGTTGGAGTATTTCAAGAAAGAGGAGCAAGACGGAGTTGTAGAAACGGATTACCATCAGGCTCTGCTTGCTGTACGTTCAATTCGCTGTCATTCTTCTATACTTTGGCATATTCTTACCATTCTCTGAATTTGGTCTATCTCTTTTTCAGATTCCTCGAAATCTTCGACTTATCTACGTCCACGCCTATCAATCGTTCCTCTGGAACATCATCGTATCTGAGCGAATTCGAGAGTTTGGAGCAGACCAACCTGTTGTTGGTGATCTAGTGATGATTCCAGACGAAGAAATGGTTGTCGAGGAGACAGATCCTTCTCTCGCTGAGGAGGATACTCAAAATGATGCTGGTTTGTTCTTTCTTCATGTATTTTCAAATCGAAATTTGCTTTCTTCGTGTGTTGTCCCTTCTTACGATTCTCTTTCTGTTGATATCTTTGTACATAGAAACTGTCCCCACTAAACGAACCAGAGGTGGGCGACGAATGGACTGGAAAACAACTCGAGACGGGAACGTCAAGACTCTCACTGCTGAAGACCTTGTCGAAGGACATCCCTGGACGATATTCGATGTTATCATGCCTATCCCCGGATTTGAAGTTGACCTACCAGGAGGAAAATTGAAGAATATGTTTGTCGATTATCTTAGGGCTGATGGATTGGATGAGACTGAGTGTTGGAAGAAACAGAAGTGAGTTTCGCATTTGTGTCTTTACTAGCCTTGTATCATCTTACCTATCCGTTTTGGCGCTGACCAACCTCATTTAACTCTTTTCTCTTTTACAGGGACTATCATTTGGCAGGCTCTTACCGAAAGATTCTGGCTCTGCCTGCAGACCTTTCTTGGTCCCGAATTCCCTACACAGACCCTGATATCAATCTGGCTCAGTCGGACGAGGATCAAATTCTCGAGAGAGACCCACCTCCTACTGCCGCTGAAAACGCTGAAGGCGAGGGAACCAACAAGTTCCTCGCTCTGCAGATCAGACTCAAGATTGGAACGAGCTCTTACGCTACTATGGCTTTGAGGGAGGTCACAAAGACAGAGACGAGCGCCGGTTTCCAATCACTCTTAACGGCGAAAAGTGATGATCAAAAATTCCGGGGTGGTCAGAATGGAAATGATGAAACACCAACTGCTGAAGTTGTAGTCGACGAGGGGGACGAAGAAATCGAGGAGCCAATGGATATTCAGGCGGAGGGTCGGCCTCAATCTGAAAGCGTCTCGGAGGAGATCAGCGTAGAAGCTGATCCGGCTCCTGTAACTGAAGTGTAGATCATAGATATAAAATCTTTCAAATGACCTTTATGTTACGTCTCGATCAGTACAAAACGCGTGATCTCTGCGGCAATTCTCGATGCACTTTTTCATACGAGCAGTGTCATGAATACAATCGCAAAGCAATCACTTATGCTTAATTATATTAAACCAATTGATTTGCTATTCGCAAAGAAAAGAGCACATCGTATTATCTTTTGATGCTGATCATTCGCCATACAAGAACTAATTCATCATGATGCAACGAGACCGTGTCAGCAACTCGTTGGAATGAGAAAAGCTTTCCGAGCAGGGAGAAGGGTCGAGAAAGACATACCTCGACTTCATCAACACTGCCTCCATCGCCCATCCCGCCAGGTCCTTTTGGAGCGGGGCCGAGCTCTTCTTCTTCTTCTTCGTCGTCATCCTTGAGTTCTGGACCATCAATACCGTTACCTTTGATAACAGGTCTAAGAGGTGAACCTCCCGAGGATCGCCGTCGTGGGTGATGAATCGGTGACTTTGGCATTGCGGACAAAGTTTGAGAGGACAGATGCTGTAACGATGAAGATGCAGATAAAGAAAACAGAGTGTATTAGTTGAGGATCGAAATAGATATATAAATTCTTAGTACCAGGGCTCCATACAAAAAAGAACGCAAACACTAACCTCCCAATTATTCCTATTCTCATCAACCAACTCTTCTTCATCCCCTCTATGTTCTTCCCCGTCCACCTCATCGTCATCTCGCTCACTCTCGCTACTTTGGCTTCCCTCTCCATCATCCAACCTGGCCCTGTCTCCTAAATCTCCGATAGTACCTACACTACTCTCTCCATCACTCCAGCCATCTTCCCCAGACCTCCAGCTTTCACCTAGATCTAAATGGCTAATGGCTCCTCCTAACGGACCCCACCCACCGCCAAGCCCCCAAGCTCGGTTGCCCTCGGATGGGCTTTCTCTTCCGAGACCATCTCCATCTCCAAATACGTCTTCCAGAACATCCTCGTACTCATGTTTCCACGTATTCAAGAAGTCTTCTGGGCTCTTGGAAGGGCTCATCGGCATCGTTCCAGCGCTCGATCTTCGACTGCGATTGGGCGGGAAAAGCTCGCTATCACTTCCTTGACTGGCAGAAGATACCCGCCGGTGTACTTGGAAATCGGAAGAGAATGAAGGACCATTGGCATCCGAGTTGAAATGCACGGGATGGCTGACAGAAGGGCCTTTTTGAGCACCTATAGATCCACCTGAGGCGGCAGTGATTATATGTGAATAATGCTTGTGGTGGTAAAAGCGAGCAAGAGACCGAAGAGCCGCTTCCTGAGCCTGAAAATAGCAAGACATAGGATCATCCAGGACAAAGGTATTAGTTAGAAGAGAGGACCAAGACTCGAGAGACAAATTGAAAGGGATTTACAGCAGACCAGTCTAACTCATCCTGTTCCAAAACATTCACTAGCCACTCGTCTCTCAAATCAGGTCGGCAGTTGAGGTATATAGCAGTAACAATTTTCATGTTTTCTGTGCAATGACAAACAGATACTCAAGAAGTTTGAGCAAGGTGCCATCAGAGCTAGATTCGTATATTGATTGAAAACAAGTACTGACGCTGCTTCCATTTTTTACCATAGTGGGGAATCTGCGCTTTGATAATCTTTAAAACCTGCAGTTGAAACATTGGGTGCTGAACTTTCAGGGCTCGTTTGAATGTTCCCTGATAGACAGATGGCATTCCAAACAATAAATTTAGCGCTGAACAGTTTGTCAAGCAGATTTTGATTACTTACATATGTTTTGTACTGATTGAATTGGTGAATCTGCTGTGTACGACCTTTCAAAAGCTTTTGGATGATTTTAATTCGGTTGATAGATCCAAAGAAATTACGCCAAGAGTAGTTTGACAAAAGTTCAACCTCTTCTTCATTTGGAGCTCCAGGGTGTTTGTTAGCAGTGATAGGTCCTATTCGAGTAGTGACACGTCGTGGACCAGGCTCATTAAGCGAAGTGCTGTTAGCCTGAGGAGGCTGAACATGCTGAGAGAAGTTTTGATGGCAGTAATTGAAGAAACTTTGAGACAAGGATGAATTAAATCAATTTCAGCAACCTTGCACTTGGAAAAGAAAACGAAGAAAGGTGAGATCATTTGATGTTGTTGTAGAACAAACTCACTTGTGTTCCTCGTCTTCATTCTTGGCCTGTACCATTTCTCCAGAATCCTGCAGTAGAAATGTCTTGACAATGATGAGCGGACAATTCATCTCGAACAACAACTGACTCAAGTGCTGAAATTTTAAAATATCTATACCATTACAACAGACAACTTTTATGTGAGTATAAGCAGATTGAGCTATCAAATTCATAGAGTACGAACGGGAGCATTTGAACCATTTCAGCAAAAGTAAAATGATGGCTGAAACTGATTTTGATAAGATCTCTCGCTCCCTGTTTGCATCAATCTCTGCTAAAGTTGGTGGAGGTTTAGGCTCGACGTTGGTAGCTGGTAAGCATAGATATGAGTCCAGACAGGAGTGAATTACCAAGTCAGATGTAAATTCATGAAAAATCAATTACTGCGTTGAATCCAACACTTACGGGGATCATAATCTCCATCTGGAGCTCCAGGAGACACGGCTGGATTCCCATATCCATTCAAGGGGGGAGCTGATGATTGAGGAGGTAGTGAAGCTAAAATCTGCTTGAGGAGGACAACAACTGTGCTTGGTAAAGCTGTGGCAAGTACACCTCTCTATAAAACGGGAAAGAGTTTCCATCGGGTGAGTACGCGTATGGTCAAAGAAAATAAGACCACATAAAACATCAGAAAACTCAGACACGAAGGAACGAACGTAGATTATCTCAACCCTATCCAATCTTTTCCAGGCTAGCCTTTTCTCCCGAACCTTTCTTAGAGCTTTTGTGTTGCCTGTTTTCTGCACCCGTTCTTCTTCTTTTTTAAGCTCCCTCTCCTTCTCCCTGAACTGTTTCGCGATCAAATCCCCTGCAATCTTCTCGTCGTCTTCTTCTTCCTCGTCTTCCTCCTCCACCGTCCGGTTTTCCACTCCAAACCCAAGAATTCCGTTCTCACCAAGACCAATATCTTCCTTGATGTATTCTTCTCTTTCCTTCCAAAGTTGATGGAGCCCTAAAGGAATATATATGTGTTCTTTGTAGAGCTTGTCGGCTTCATTAACAGCCGAGGGCACGAGGACTTGATCCCCATGAGCAGAGAGCGAGAAGGGGAAGATAAACGGTTTGAGCTGATCAGTCTGCCACTGTTGTTTTTTTGGTTTTGGACTGGGCGGAGGAGTAGGAGCAGGTGTACTTGTTGTTCCATTTGAAGAAGCGGCCATATTGGGCGCCGTATGAAGGGTATATGGTAACTGAGTAACGTCCAGTCTGCCTAGAGAGGAAAAGCAGTCGTCCGCTCGGACGTCTCTCAAAGGGGCATGATAATGAGGTCGGGTAGGGATAGGCCTCAGGGCCTCGGCCAATTTCTCGGCGGTCACCGAAGAGGTCCCTTCTCGATATTGTTCGGGGGAGAAAGTTGGGTATTTGATGGACGTTTCGCGCCGGAATTGAAGGAGATCAGTTGGTGTTGCTTTGGTAAATCCTAGCCCTGTACTCGACACAATATATCACGATCCAAAGATAACGAACTACGATGAGTCATTTGGGCTCCTCCCACCTCATACTATGCAAATAAACGTCAACGGACAGTCGTCTTTAGGCGGCGGAAGGCCAGCAAGATCTCTTGCTAGAGCAGCAGCTCTTTGAGCATCCCGCAAGCCTCCCATACAGGTAAGAATACTCTTCCAGGTAAGAAGCAGTAGCTAGATTCAGATAACACGCGTCAAGTCATGAGAAGAGCATGAGCACATGTCTGAAAAAAGCATCTTTGAATGATAATAGGTCAAACAAGCTGACCTTCCTCATAGGGTATCCAGTCGGATGCCTCTCTTTGAGATTTTGATCTTTGAGTCCACCGAGCAGCTGTAGACAAAAAACTGGTAATGGAGGATTCAAAGCCACTACCAATAGCCAACATATACAATGTTAACAGGAGGTACTGTAACTCTTAACTGCCGAGGAATAGATGGTTCAACTTACTTAATTCCTCGGCAAACTCTTCCTCCCCTCGAGTAACTTCAACGAGGAAATATATGATCTCAAGATAGAGCCCGATCTTGGTGTTCAAGGTCGACATATCTTCCGTTACTTCGGGTGATGGATCTCTCGATCCTCTACCAGGTGCGCTGTCTGGTGTTGATCTGCAGAGTCAATTCAATAGAGTGTTCATAACAAGTTTCAGGTAAATACCATCGAGGTTGGGTTTCCAGATCACAAGAAAAGACGGAACATACATGAGTTCTGTATGAAGATTCGAAACATCCTTGAGCCGGTCGTATAATATTTGTAGGCCTCCGACCTCACGGACAAGCTTTACATTCTCCAGAATAACATGAAGATGATGTTCTGGACTCGATGTTTCCTTGAAGGTTCCTAAAAAGATTAGAATATTATAACAAAGTTGATGACACAATAAGACGACGGCGACCTCCTAGGTCAGATCAAACAGAGGGCGGTCAACACGAACCTTCAATGATGTATGCTAGACAACGAGCACGGTTCAGCTGAACTTTATCTTCACCATCGCCTAACCTAGCCAAGATCCCTCGAATAAAGTCGCGCTTGTTTTCTATCAAGATATGCGACCAATCTGTAGAAAAAGTGATATAGCCAACTATCAGTACTGTTTCTATAGAATCCGATATCGATATCAGAAGCGATATTCACGAACCTTTCTTTGATAGATCGGCAAATGCCACTAATTTCGACTCGAATAGGGAAGTCTCTTGGTAGCTGAAAAACTCTTCAAGTTCAGCCATCAGTGTATCTGAGTCCTCGTAACGAAAATCATATTGAACGGGCTACAACAAGCATAAAAAATACCGTAATCGTCCGACCCAAACCCGGACGATAACACATCCACAAATCTTGCCGTCAGCTCTAGATCTTTACATGTAAGTGCTGAATAGGATCATAGAAAAGTCTCGGCAAATACCTTGGGCTTAGAAGGAGATATAGGTACGTTTTCCGGAGATGTAGACGTCCCTAGCGGAGCTCCTGCAAGAGGATTCGTCACTGGTGGGTTTGAAGGCGTCAGGAACGAATTTGCCGGTGGGATGGCCGGAGGAACAGGTTTAGAAGAGTGATGTTGGGGAGGAGGGAGAGGAGGCGTAACCTTTATAGGATAAGACTGAGCGTTCTTGTTGAGCCCAGGGGGATTGGGTAGACCTTTAATCGTTTGAACGGGCGAACGTGGAGAGGCTGAAGGGACGGCTGGATTTGATGGGTAAGAAGACTTGACGAGGCCAGGCCGTGTCGGCGAATTTGCTTTTTCCGAGTGAGGTGCCGATCGAGTGGTTTCACTTGTAATTTTATCTGAAGAAGATGTCGGCGGAAGAGGTTTATCCATCGTGGTTAGATCGATAGAGGGAAAGAGATATGAACAGCAGAGGAGATCAGAGGTAGGAGGCGTGATTGAATTGAGATGGTAGTGTCTACTGAGACTTCATGATTAATACCATCACCGTCTTGACCTGAAACGCCGCTGTAGCTCGATCTGCCTGTTTTGAGTCTCATTTAACAACGACTGACTAAACCCCTCCATAGAAATCGACCTCGACACATTAAATAATCCAAATATTTGTTTGGGAATCTGAGAAGCTATCTGACTGAGATCGTGCTGTCAAATGTACGGCGGAATGCCGAAGAATGCCCATAGCGTGGACTTGAAAAAGAGAGCAAATCCAACGGTACTCAATACAGACAATCATGATATCACACAGGTAAGAAGACAAAACTAAAATCATGGAGAAAAAATGAAGAGATAGTGATGACTAGGGATACACATTAGTTAATCTAGATGGAAAAACTCTTAAGATGAACGGGTTTGAAAGGAATTTAAAGGTAAACACGGTTCGAACTAGTCAGTAAAAAGTATGATAGTACTGTTCTCTCCGTCGATTTAGAGAGTCTCCCAGTTTTGTTCAGCCAGACTGAGAATTCGGACGAAGATCCTGTTTAAATACAACCAGGACAAAATCAAGAATGGGAACCCGAAAAGAAATTAAAGGCGTTAGTAAGGCGCAAACAGCTGTGTGCTCAGGAAGAGAGGAAACGTACTGATCTCTCCGTCCAACCTTCTCAAACTGATAGACCTCTCCTTCCATCTCACTCTCGGCCTCATCTTCGAAATAAACATTGTCAACATACACCCCCGGTGCGATTTGCTTCCCTTGGTAAATTGCCTCATGCTTCTTGACTCTAAACTCCAGACCAGTACCTCCAAGGTCCATGCCGGCCGCCCAACCAAGAATGGATCGAGGTAGGCCAACCCCACCCTTCTTAATCTCAGCGATATCAGCGATTGGGAAAGTCACTGTCGGCTTCTGAGAACGGTTGGGAACAAAGATGATGGTCGCATCGGTCGTCGGAGTCTCGTCGGTAGATTCGAGAATAAGATAGCCATTCGTCTTCTTGTACGAAGCAGGGTAAGCCCAAATGCTTCCTTCGTCCTTGAGCATATCCCGATCGACCAAGAATTTGGACAGCCGAGTCCTCATAGATTTTTTGCCCTCTTCAGATTGGCTTGAGCCCGAAGTATTATCATCAGGAAGCACAGCAACCTTTCCGTGTCCTCTGAACAAAGCTGCCTTGGCCGAGATTTTCTGACCAACTTCGACAACCTTGGTCTTCATATTCTTCCCTCTCTCGGTCTGGTTCTGATCGTGTTTTCCATCGCCAACCAGGTGCGTTTCTGTGCCAGATCCAACGGAAGATACAGAATTCTCTTCGTGTGCTTCAGAGACAAGAGACGTATCGTTGAGCTGCTTTTGCGCCTCGGGTGAAGTGACGGGGAGAGGTGGTCGGGGTAGTGGGTTTCGGGCAAGCTCTCGTTGTCGAAGGAGGTACATGGTGAGCTGGATGTTAGTAGGCACGCCAGACAAGATTGAGCTAAATACATCAGAACCAAGTCAGATAGCATAGCCCTCGTTAGTATGTTGGAAAGCCTGAGATAGATGACTAACGATCGACTTACTTTCGAAGATCAAGCTCTTCCTTCCAGTTGGGTACGAGTGAAACAAACAGCGAAATCCCTCGCTTGATCAACGGCTGACCAAAGAATCCAAAACCAAGTGCGAACGAGCCAGCATGAGCAAAGATTCGAGATGGGACCACAGCGGTGATGATAAGAGCAGGGAATAGCACGAGGAAGGCAATCTTGAACCGGGCGTGATTGGCAGGGTAGACCTTAGGAGGAGACAGAGCGATAGCAAACATTTCCATGACGTCTGCGAAATCGCCCAGAGCATCCTGGAACGCTTTAGCTACAAGTCCGATCTGTGCATCCCGCTCTCCCTTTGCTTTCTCTCCCTCCCTCTTGTTTGACTCTTTCAACGTGCCTCCTTCCTTCAAAACCTTGTTCCTCTCGCTCTTATCTTTGCCCGTTCCGTTTTGGATCTTAGCCGGCTTGATTGAACTTGTCTCAGCCTCAGTCCCATCGCCTTCACCGTCGACACCATATACGCCCTCTTCATTGTTGCCGTCCCCCTTCATTTTCTCAGCCTTGTCCATCTGAGCCTGGGAGGGCTTATGTTTACCTCCAAGAAGCACTCGGATGCCAAGTTTCTCGATACTCTTTGTAAATTCCAAACTTTGCTGCTCGATCTGCTCGTGCTTCGATCTGTGTTTTTGAGGATGGGAAACGTCGACTAGAGACTCATCTCCATGCTGGTTTGTTGGATCAGTAGCAGAAAGAGGTTGACCTGGTGGGGGAGGCAAGGGTGGAAAGAGGTATGCTCTGGAAGGGGTGTAGAGAACGAGAATCATCAATAGAAGAAGAATGAGGGGGGTTGTTTGGTGGAAGAGCCAAGCGATAAAGTAGGCCTTTTGCAAAGAAGAACAAGCAAACATCAGTTTCTGTGTTGTGCCACGAATCACCAGGGATGAGAGATTAACTCACGGCACAAAAGGCAGCAGACCTCTTTTTCTCTTCGGGTGCCCAACTCATGAGGCGAGCCATCTCTCTTACAAACCGAATTCCACTGACTCCAGCCGTTCCATAGCATCGTTCCAAGTTGCTCTTAACCAGATCAGAATTGTAGGGAACCGTTGGCAGGACAGATCGTCGCATATCAGGCTGGCCCTCCGGAAGATGATGAGGAGGGGAAAGCGCATGGTTGACTTGCTTTAATTTCCGTAGTCGGGTGAACGGATGTAAGGATTGATGGAAGTCAGCAGCAACACGATGTGTGCATGAAAATTGATAACAAGAAAAAGAAGTGCAGACGAACTCGATCAAATCTTCTAAGCATGGACCACAAATGATCGTCCTCCAAGCCCATCACGACTGTTCCTTGGGGAATGTGACCTTCGAGCTCTCTCTTTTCTGCCTTGACTTTCTCAAGCTCTCTATCCCTTTCCTCCGAATTAACAGGAGTCACTACATCGGGCCTCACAGACGGTAATGCCTCCCTAGGGTGCAACTTGTCGATATCTGATTGTTCGTGTGGAGGCGGAAAAATGGTAGGAGGCGGAGCAGCAGTCAAATTTAGTTCCGATAGGTTCGGCTTGGGCAAATAGGTGGAGATTTTTTCGAACAGCGTCTCTTCTGGTTCAGGAGTGTGAGGAGTTCGTTCACTATCGGGAATATCAGCCTGTTCGATCACGCTGGGCTTGGTTGAGACCCGTTCCCGAGGTTGCAAAGCAGCAAACGCCTCTGAAGTCTTTGGTTTAGATACCACAGGATCGGGCACGATCACAACATCCGCTTGAGGCGAGAAAGGCGCATTATTGGGGGGAGCGTTAGCAAAGGCCGGAGCTCGTCGAGATGGAACAGCTGGGACAGGAGCGACAGGAACAATTTCTTTCTCCCGTTGCACCACGTTGGAAGAGGATAGAGGGGCGGACTCTCTATTGGAAACAAGCGTGTCTTGTTCGATAGGCAAACCTCTCGGTTCAGAAGCGACAGGAATATGGGTTGATAGTCCTTGACTGGAAGGGACTATGGTCGTGATGGGAGGTTCACTTATTTGGGTAGATATCCGTCCACCGAGTTGAGAATTACTTTTCAAGACCTCGCCCTGAGAGGCTGCCTGATGCTCAACATACTCATACGCTAGCGTATGAGGAGCAGGGTCGAGGTTTTCTGTAAGAGAAGGAACGACTCCGGCTTCTTGACCTCCCATCGAGGATAAAATCGAGGAAGGAATCAGTCGTGATACGTAGGTCGATCCGGCTGTTCCAAACTGGTTAGACTCTGTCACCTCGGCTTTGTGCTCGATGCTATCGACAGCCAAAGAGCTGGAAGACGGTGAGAGGTTGGTAGTGAGAGAAGGAAACCAGCTGCCTTCGTTATGAGCAGCCTCCGTCTCGGCTTTGTGCTCGATGCTATCGACAGCCAAAGAGCTGGAAGACGGTGAGAGGTTGGTAGTGAGAGAAGGAAACCAGCTGCCTTCGGCATCTTGAGAGGAGCTTTCTCTCAATAAACTAGACTGTTCATCCTGCTTGAGCACAAGCTTCTGATCAAGAGAAGTCTGGTTGGTAGAGGAGATTGGAACAGATGAAGGTGGTAGAGCGGAGGGCGCAAGATGAGTTAAAGGTGAAGACGCAGATTGTGACTTTATAGGTTCCGCTTGGTGTTCGATATGATCAGCAGCTGTAGAGCCAACAGACGGCGTCAGATTCGAGGTAAGAGATGGAACAGCACCCTCGTTTGCGACCTCAGTTGATATTGCTTTGTGTTCAATATGGTCGGTTGCCAAACGATTAAGGGACGGCTCGAGATGATTGGTTATCGATGAGAGCGGGCCATCAACACCATGACCGCTTGGAGTAGTTGAAGTGTGCTCCAAAAAAGAAGGCGATGTATCGACTGGGCTGATTGATGTAGTGTTTGTCGCGGTATTACTTGTCGTTGGCGTCATCACAGCAGCAGATTTACTGGTCGGACGGGATACGTCAGCAATAGGAGAGACAGTCGTGGATTGAACAAGCGAGGATTGGGTAGGGAAGAAATCTGCATGTTCATCTTTCCTGGCCACGGGAGTTGCCAAGGGTGCTCCCAAGGCTAGGTCCTCATATCCAGATGGGTTAGACATGATGAAGGAGGGGATATGTTTATCTGTCCGTGACAAGGATGCCGCAGCACAGAAGCAAGGTAAATGGTAAGTTTAGAGGAATGATCGAAGTAAAACAGCGAGTAGAGAGGAAAGGAGAGAAAAAAAGGACATCCACTGCCGAGACATATCTCTGAGTATGTACCTTGTAGACTTGAATCCTCAATAGCTTCACTCTGGATGGAACCGGATCGATTCCAGATCAAGGATAGAAGGCAAGAAGGCAAGAAGGTGAACAGAGATGGAATGATGAAATTGCTCAGTCGACCTGCTGAAGTATAAGCATGATAGGAAAAATGGTGACATCATAATAGATGATATGTGGTATATGATATATATATGCACATATATAACTTACTTAAGGTATTTCTTCCATCGCTCACATCTGTTCTTCTCAAGCCAGATTGGACGTAAGAGACCAGTGTGCGCATAAAATCCAATATCATATCTGGAATGATATCCGAACGAGATCGATACCTTGGCTTTTCTTTTCCATCATGAGTTTAATAGTTCAGGAACGAACAATCGTCGGAACGTTTTACCAATAAAAGGTACAGAACGATATGAATCAGATGGTTAAGTCAGCGCAGTCTCCAAAGGATGAGAAAGAAGAGACGCTGAAGGTAAAGGACCATCAACAAGAAACATGTTCTACTAGAAATTACAACCTGATATTTTGTTCTTTGTTGAATTGAAAGCTCCCTTTCGTTCACATCATGTTGAGATAGAAGCTAATGATGGGGGTACACTCGATACCTATAACCCTAACGTTTTCTCGCCGGTTCATGTTGTGTTTTGCGGGAATACGTGCATGTCTCTTTTCAATCAGTCGTCTTGACAAGACAGAATATTCTCTTCTTTCATATGTTTGAGCGCAATTGAACTCTCGAGGACACAGCAGACAGTTTAGATGATAAGAAAGATACAAACCATACAGCCAGCAGTCAATCAGTTTGGGCAGTGCAGTGTTGGTAAGTAACTCGGTAAACAGAGTATACAACGACGTACCGACTGCGGAACTCATACGCACCAGGCAACATCACATTTATCGTAGTTGAGCTCATCATTCATATCTTCTTTCCTTATATCCATCAAGTTCTCGTTCCTTTCGAGACAAACGTCTATCTATCATGGCTCCTCCTCTGTCTAGAGTACAGCTGGCAGCAGCACTGATCGGTTGGTTCTTCCTCTCTCTAATCTTGTCTTTCAGTTTCTCAAGCGAATTGTCTTCTTGGCATATCCTTCTTTCCTGATGGCTCAAGCTTGATGATATGAAAACTGACTTAGATATTTATTTTCTATCTCTCTTTTTTTTTTGGTTCCTGATCTCTGCTTCCCGTTCTTACTGTCTGCATCGACATCTCAGAGTATGATAACGATAACCCCTATACGACAGAGATCAAATATGCCTCTCAATCGGCCATCATCAGAGGAACTACTTCACGGGAACAGCCCAGGGATCTCACCGCTGAATACAAGCGAAAGAGCATGGTCTGGGAGCAAGATCAATCGGAAAGAGAACATAGAGAGAATGAGGAGCAAGAGTATAGACTGCGAGAACAACAAGCAGAGGAGGATACAAGAAGGTTAGAGGATGAACAAGTAAGTCTATTTACAAGTTTTATACAGCGTCCGACCTTCTTTTGGATGGAAGATGTATGTACTATTGTGCGGGTGGATGGATATTGAGTGCGCGAGAGATGGTTATTCTTCATAAGTCTCATCGAATTTGGCTAATGTATCACGCTCACGTTGAACAGAGACTGTCGCAAGCATCTCCCACGCCTTCGACTCCTATAGATTTTCGTCGATCGGCCTCTCCCTTTATGACCGAAGCATTAGCTAGGGAAGGCTCGTCTTCGACCCCATCCCGTTCGCGCACAACGTCTTACGCCCCATCTAACTCGTTGCAACTGCCATCGTCTACTGCCACGACACCAAGGAAAGAGCCTATCACTGAGCTTGTTCAGCAACCGCAACCAAACCAACCAATGTCTACCCTTCTTGGGTCCTGGGGACGAAATGTTGAGACAGATGTTGAGCCAACCGAGGGTCCAAACACACAGTCGATGAACGAAGACTTGGTTGGGCAAGCCTCGCCACCACCAGCTATAGTTCCTTCCAGAAGGCATTCTTTTCAAGCCCTATCCCACAACGCGCCCGTACCTTCCTCAGCGCTCTTGGGCCAGTCAAATCGACAAGGATCTGAGTCTGCGCTCTCTATGACTTCGATCCCGCTCCATCAACTTCCTTCCTTCCGACCAGGTAGTGTTCCTTTGCCCGAACATAACACCTCTTTTTTCAACGTGCCCGTATTTAACGAGCCAATTACAACCACATCATCCAAGACGAAGGCCAAACGACGACGATCCTCGTTCCTGTTCGGTGTTTCAGGGGAAAAAGAAGCCCTGCCTCCATCGTCTGAAGCGCCGATGTCGCCTATTCAGGCTGCTTTGATGCGAGAATCCATCTCGATGCTCCCAAGATCGTTGGGCGGAGATCCTCCGTCAATGAATCGACGAATGGGTGCTCACCCTAGATCCCGGACGGGAAGTATGGGGGATTGGGAGGCATTTGTCTTTCACGAGGGCCATTCGCTTAATCAGAATGAGATGGGTGTCCTCCAGCACAATAATCATCAATTTGCTGCTAGGACCAGGATAAGAGATAACGGTTGGACATCTTCTGTTTCTCCTCCTCAGTTGCCACCGGTATCGAGCTTAAATGTTGAAGCCGTTCCTACTGAGGAGCTTGTTGAGAACAAAGAGAGCGATTCTCTCGAGTTCCTGACCCCCTCTACGAGTGATGAGATAGATTATAATCGATCCCGACAACCGACTTCTCAAACAATTCCCACTATGTCTTCCCGAACCTCGTATGACTCTAGTCTTTCAAAATTTCAAGAACGGGGTGCGTCCCCCAGCTGGGAGAAAATTTCCCTTTCAGGAATTTCATCTCCACTGGACAAGATTTCTCGTCGACCTCTTTCAGACGGGTCGAACTCGGTGTTCAGTGTACTCGCTACAGCTCCTCCAACCCAAGCCGTTCCTGATCAGAGCGACCTTCCCACTTTGAATTCTGAACGGACGAGTTTGATAGATGATCACATGCACAATCGAGAAAAATCGTCCCGCGCTTCACTAGAGTCTAGGATCAGGTTATCTTCCTATAATTCCGACAACAAGGAGGAACTCCTGAACGAATCACCGATGGAACAGGAAGATCAGGATCGAGAGGGCGAAGAAAGAGCACCTTCAAGATTAAGTCTGATGGACGAGATCGGACTCATGACACCGAATTTGCTGTCTGCTTCCCATGTAGGGGATGAAACTGAGATTATTAAATCCAGACAAAGAGCTCGAACTCGATCTTCGATCTTGAAGGCAAGGCCAGAAGCTGAGGTTGAAGCTGTTCAATCGGATGAAGACGAGTACGGCATAGATGAGGGCGAGAGAGAGAGAGAGAGCTGGTTGCCGCCCCCCACTATTGGCCGAGTTTCTCGATTTGATCCCAAAGCTCAGCTGGTCAAACCCTCCACAGATTCCATCCTTCAGAGTTCATTTGAAGACAACCGCTCACTCGAAGAACCAGATTTACGTCATCAACGACGGCCAGGAAAACCCAAGACCAGGCCCTCATCTCTAGCTCACTTTCCAAACACCCGTCGGTTGGCAACTACCCCAACCTCCTCGATCCACCTCCCAGCCGTTTTGGTTATGCCCGCTCCGCTAGATCCAAATGCCACGGCCCGGGTTCCTGTAACCTCTAGACCGGGATTTGTCCAAGTTGAAGAAAAACCCTTCCCAGCAGATTTTGCCAGATCTCATCGATTAGGGGGAGCAACTTCGTTCGTCAGCTCAGCAGCAGCTTTAGGGATCCCAAACAACAGACTCTCTCTCGCTCAGAAGACGTTTCGAGCATCGTTGGTGGTCGATGGAAAACGCCCGGCAAATTTCTTGGGGGGCGCGTTGGAAGAGGGAGAGAGGGCCTTCGCCAGACCAGAGGAGACAGATGAGACGGAGGATGATATCTTTGCGAAACAGTGGATGGCTAGACAAGAGGATGACTATAGAGCGCCTGGCCAGCTTTACGGACGGAGCTTGATCGAAGTTTTAGAAGAGAGGAAGGTGGCTCTGAAATCTAGACAGCGGTAGGTCTTACTTCGATCCTCTTTTTATTCAATGCCTGAATTATCAAATGAGGATTCACAGAGCTGATTTTTGATGATTTTTTTTGGCATGTCATCAGAGTGTTCCGAGGAGATACTCGACCTGCCATGTTTACTCGATCTCAAACGTCTAATACACTTGTTTCCATTCGACCGGAATCCGTTCATCTCAATCCTACCTTCCCCAGCTACCAGACTGGCCTGGACGATGCCGCTGATACTAATCCACGCGGATCTCTTCATACTCCCTCCCATCCGAGTGGTCTTGGACGGAGCACAAAGTCAGTGTTTGGTGTGGATGCTCTTTGGGAGAAGGAATCAAAAGAGCGAGAGATAGCCGATAGGATTGAACAGGAGGAGGCTGCGATCAGAGAGGAAGAGGACAGGTTGAAGAATCAGCTCAAAGAGCAAAAACGAAAGAAACGGTTCGGCGGAAAAAGACCCGCTTCATCCTCTATGTTGGATATGAACCACCCTTCGTTTGAGTCTCAATTATCTACAGCAGTCCAAGAGGCCGATCTCGTCCAGGAAGAAGCGATTCAAATACCCTTGCCGGAGTCTCCTGCTAAGGTCGAAAGTGTGATGCTTCCTGCTGTTCGATCCAGACCAATCGCTCAGATTCCAATGGACAACTTTGTTGGAGATTTCGCAACCTCAGATGATATCCAGGGTATTCTCCAGGGAGAATCTGATCTGGACGACGGCAACGGGGAGGACGGTAAGGGGAACACTCCTCAGGCTCGATCGAGGGTTCAAACAGGAAGTACTCAACGTGACCGAATGCGCTCGATGAGTTGGCATCTGAGTAGCGACGAAGATGAACCTGGAAAAACAAGCCGGGTACTAAAGCCGGTCGCCCCGTCCGTTCGATCCGTCTCCGCACCCGGCAGCGATGATTCTTCTGATGAAGAAGTCCCGCTGAGTCAATTAGTGGCTAAAGGAATACAACCGAAACCGTATTCTAAATCTATCCAATCATCCCGTCTTACACAGAAAAAAGAGGAAGATGATTCCTCCGATGAGGAACCTTTATCTCAATTGAAGGCGAAGAAAGGGTTCACTTCGGGATTGAGTCATCTCGAATCAACAAGCGTGTTGTTGCCCGCTCCAGGTGATGATGCAGGCCATGGCGACGATGACGACGATGATGAACCTCTTGCGCTACGGCTCGTTCAACCTGCCTATGACGGTGGAAACGGAGGAAGATCAGACGGGGAGGATGACGATCTTCCACTTGGGGTTACCCAGGCTCAACATCTCCAACAGCAATACTATCAACATCAAGCCCAGTTACAGCAGCAACAGATGATGATGGCTCGACAATCGATGATGAGTCTGAATCTGATGGGAATGAACATGCCGATGGGAGGAACAGGGATGATGGGAATGCAGGGGTTTCCTGGCGGAGTTTATCAGCAGCAGCAGCAAGCACAGATGCCGGGCATGATGGGTGGAAACATGCCTTCTCAGTTGAAAGTTGATCGATGGAGGAGAGGAGTGGCCGTCGACGAGGCCTGATTTCGAAATCTCATCTTTCATAATATTTCTATCTCTCATCAACTCTATCATTTTTGTACGACAGAACGCTGTTTTTTCTTTCTTTTCTATCCTCATTGATCATTCCGATCTGCATACTCCCACTGTACCAAATATAACGATTGTTCTCGATGAAGTTAATTTTCACGGACGACCAAACGAGACGTTGCTTGTGTGTTATCTAATCTTTCCAGAGTTGTTAATCAAAACCGCAGTCGTTCCTTTTGGGCTACCAGGCAATCACAAACGTCCACCTCACCTTAGTTGACCGTACATCAAGAAGATTTCATGTCGTCCTCACAACCGTACACTTCGATACCTCTTCAGGCTTTCGAAACCCGGCATTCCCAGGACGTTAGTGGGCTTACCGCTTCTTCTTCGAGTATAATCGACCGTCATTCGACAGAGAGGGAAAGGCACGAAGAGCATCGCCCGGCTGAGAATTGGGATGTGTTTGCGGGTACGTCCGAGCAGTCTTTCGTTTTTTTTTTTTTTTCTCTTTCCGTTTTATCTTTATTCAATATGCGATGAACGATCGTTCTAGATTGAGGTAAACCATCTGACAAGGTTATGATCGGTCCCCTGCTTTGTTTTGACATGTATACGACTAGACTTCAACAATGCTGGGCCCAGGTACTCCGAGCGAGACGGTCAACCATTTCTCCCTCCTGCGTCAACATCCCCTCCTCCTTCAATTGCTCCTGATTGGAAGAGAGATCCGACTTATCCAGCGCTCAGCGAGGTTTCAGTGAAAGATGGGCTTTCAGCAGGGTATGATTCCACTCCAATGCTGCCGAATCGGTTCGTATCTCTGTCATCATATCTGATACCGATGACAAATTCTTGACAAGATAAAGCTGAGAAAAAATCATATGTGTGTACCTGTGTACGGTAATCTGTTGATGAATAGAGAAAAGAAGGAAAAGATGCCATGGGGACTTCATAGAAAGAAGAACGACCACCTGTTCTTTATGAGAACTCGTCTTCATGTATTCTTGATCGTTTTTGTTTTTGTGTTTAGCATCTGGTTAGTCTTTCTCTTTTTCTTTCCATATTTCTCAGCTTGCCAAGCTGACCACGACTATCTCCTTGTTCTGGACGTTCATGTCCACGTACGGAGAATCGATGTTCTTTAGCTTGGGTGTCACACTCTATTTTATAATTCCTCGGCTTCCATCGTACAAGTTCCCGGCCACACAACCTTTCACGATACCTTCCGATGCTACCAACGACTCGATCGAGTTCTCGACCCTCCCTGCTAATTTTTCAATGCCACTCTCAGTTCAACTCCAAGGTCTGCCTTCAGCATTCGTTCAATCTGATTTTTTTTTCTCGTTTTCTGCGCCTTTTCTAGAATTTCTCTATTCACTTGTTTTAATCATCTCTTCCTGTTCTTCAAAATACAAACATAAAATCAACAGCCGACACAGCAGGCTCATTCTTGCCAGTCCATGTAACGTCACTTCAAGCGACAGTGTACGACGTATCGACAGAAAAAAAGGTCGGAAAAGGATCCTGGAAACAAACGTTCCCTGCAAAGACATTGAAGACGTTCGAAATGCCTCTTGAAATTTCATATCAGGCCGTCAACTCCACTGAGACTACTTGTATGTCTTTTTTTTTTTTTTTTTTTTTTCTCCTT
>MVAI01000027.1:0-106799 GCA_014825565.1 Phaffia tasmanica | reverse complement strand
CCCTAACCCTAACCCTAACCCTAACCCTAACCCTAACCCTAACCCTAACCCTAACCCTAACCCTAACCCTAACCCTAACCCAGATGGCACCTGACTATGACTACTTAACCCTAATGCAGAAGGTTGAGGTCTTTGAGTATGCTCTCGAAAACACAACGGGTCAAGATCTGTATAGAGTGCTCTGGCTTAAGAGTCGAAACTCTGAGTCATGGGTTGAAAGACGAACAACTTATATCCGATCTCTCGCCTCAACAAGTATGGTTGGTTATATTTTGGGATTGGGAGATCGACACCCTTCGAATCTGCTTCTAGACAGGATGTCTGGAAAGATCGTTCACATTGATTTCGTAAGTTCGCATAAGCAATCTCTATATTTCGAAGACTTTCTGACCTTATCTCTTACGGGTTTGATTTGGTCAGGGTGATTGTTTCGAAATCACGATGCATCGAGATAAATTCCCAGAAAAGATCCCCTTCCGTCTAACGAGGATGTTGACAAATGCCATGGAGGTTCGTTACTTATTACCTGTTCCTGTCTTTCAGCACTTGAGATCTGACCAAAGTGATCTCTTCTGTATATGTTTAGATCTGTGGTGTGTACGGAGCATACAGTCGAAGCTGTGAGATTGTCATGCGCGTTATGCGAGACAACAAGGAGTCTCTCATGGCTGTGTTGGAGGCATTTGTCTACGACCCCTTGTTCATCTGGAGGTTGGCATTGGCTCCTGATGAACCTGCTGCCGCTCCTGAAGGTTCGTTTCTCTTGTGGCATGCGCTTCACCATGTCTGGTTCGTACTGATCGGATTTTGCGTTGGTTATATGACCTAGTAGAGATGAATCCGGACCGGGGCGCTTTTGGAGGAGGACCAGGTAACAGACGACGTGGAGAGGAGAATGAGATGCTTCGAGGTAAGCGCGTTTAGATGATGATTTTTTTCTCTATCTCGGGCTGATCATCATCTGTCGGTTCTATCTGTTTCATAGGTGCCGATGGAAAAGAAATCCAAAATGCACATGCCGTCAAGGTCATTCAGCGTATTCAAGACAAGCTCACCGGACGAGATTTCGGTAAGTGCCTCAGTTTGGTTGAACTTATGACCTTATCCGAAACTCGCAGGAGTTCTTACCGTTTTACGTGTGATATCCTTCGTAGGTCGAGAGGGCCAAGATCTCAGGCTACCTCAAGTCCTACCGGTCGACGAACAAGTACGAAAGTTGATTCAACAAGCTACCAGCATGGAGAATCTCTGTCAATGTTTCATCGGATGGTGTACGTATAATATCGTTTCTTGTGCCCAATATGCCAAGCCAATCTGACGCATCTATCTTCTTTTTTCTTGTGTTTCCATCAATAGGTGCTTTCTGGTAAACAAGTTGAGGTTTAGCAAACACATGTTGGATCACCCTACTTATATAATTGTCTTGCCATGATTTTTTTTCCCTTTTTTCTTATTATTACGTTATATCATCAATGACAATGGCATGTCGAGTTCTCAAAGTGAAGATCAATGAGTTTGAGGATGAAGGTGTATTGACTGATCCGGTCATATGACTAGCAAATCGTTTTATTGAAATTGTTTTTTCCTCCTTAGAAGAAATTCATTTCTACTCTGAGTACTCTTCCGTTTTCATCAAGCCTAAGAGGCAGGAACCAGTTGAGCTTTGTATCTTCTTCCGGTTCAATATCCCAACCCCAACCCGTTGTAAGATGTTTGGACTCTGTGTTGGCCGAATCATCGGAGGATAAGGTTAGAAGAGGTGGGGAATCAGGTGATGTTGTTGCTGTAAAGAGAGGGGATTGATGAAGGATGTCTATCGGGTTGTTTTCGTATAAGAGACTTGGCTTTCGAGTAGTTGTTGCGGCCGCGGCTGGCATTCTACGAAGCAAATGTATCTGTCATCTGTGACCTACGCAAGCTCTCTGGTCTTCAAAAATCAATCACTCTTCTGTTTGTTTGTTTTTTTCCTTTTTTTCGTACTGCGATAGAAAGACACGACAAATTCTCCTCTCTTGATCTGCGGACGTTTTGTTGACCTTGGCCGAGATGATCTTCCTGCTCTGTCACCCTACGCATGAGGCAAAGTTCGCTAACGAACAAAGAGTAAATTTTGAAAGGGTCAGTCAAGATCTTTTCTTGGGTCACTCATATCTCTCGCTTGGTTTGGATCCTTCTAAAGCAGATACACTTATTCTTTTGATTTTCTATCAAACAAGACAGCAACATTTTGGGTGGAGACCGAAAAAAGAACATATGTCAGGCACCACGATACGATTTCTGCTGGCGCCAAATCTAGTCTGAGGTAACAAGACATACATCGAGATCATGCGGGACCTGTGACAGAGCTTCATCTCATTCAATGTACGGGAGCATCGAGTTTGAATATTTGTTCTCGACATGCTCGGTATATTTGATGTTCAAACTATAGAGGGTCCGACAGGACGGAACATCAGAAGATTCAGGTGCTGACGATGCCGATGGTTGAGGGGCTGGGACAACCGCACACACACATACACATACACATACACACAGCCAAAGATTGTGTCTAGAGCACGAGCAGAACGCCTTCCAACTCTATGCTCTTTTTTAAGTCGTCTGTCCGTAGTATTTATCAGCAATCCTCGAACTTATCTCGTTCAACGATTCCTTTTATTCTAGGTCTCTCGAGGTAGAACAAACATCAGCCAGCCAAGCGTAGATCAGATACTTACGTGTATAGACGAGATGTAACCATATTGAGCAGTCAGCCTGGAACAAGATTAAAGCAAATAAGAAAAGCAACTGAAAGATCTGAGGATTCGGCTTCGAAGGAGGGAAAAAAGAGAGGGGAAAAGATGAGGTTAAGGAGGGTGACAATCAGATGAAAGATAGTGAGCCGGGTGGTTCATTGCAATCTGATTAGATGTTGGTAGAGCCGATAGACAAGTCGGTAGGCATATCAGCACGGGGTATAACCCTAACCGTGCCTTGCGTTTTTCACCTTCACCTCACTTGATGTGATGTCTCTTTTCAACTATTTTGTTTTGGTCTCTTTCTATCTGATCGTTTCTTTCTATCTCCCTTGCTTGTTCTTTCGTTCTTCCTATGCGTTTCGATCCGATCCTTTCGTCTCTTTCTTTCGCTAGTGCCTTGCATGTCTACTGCAGACATCGATCCTAAATACCTCTCCCTAGCTAGTAGACTACTCATACACCCATCGCGATAAATGGCCCCCCTCTCTACCTTCAATCAACCAAGTCTATTTGACATACACAAGACCAAAAAACGTAACAGACAAGAAATCCTTATACACTTCATCCATATGGGTTCCTTAGAAAACGAAACACAGTCTATGTTTGGACTGCCGAAACCTACAATATGTCAATATAGGGAGGACAACTGGTTCTACAAATGTCATTACAACAACCTTTTTACCAAGGTTTTCATTCACCTGGTTCACTGGTTCACCCCACCAAAATATACACCAACTCTGACGTTTGTAAGATGTGTTGAGAACCAGGATAGAAAGTGAAAGCTGGCTAGTATATATACTAGACAAAAAGATCAAAAGATTGATCAGCTTTATACACCTGATCTCGACTTATTGCCTAGATAACGGACTTATGTGTCATTTCTTAGACTGCTAAAACACTCCCTGTTGAGATTTTTCCAGAAAAAAAAACTCAATTTGGTAGTAGAATTTTCGCTTTGGCTCTTGTTCCCAATCAAGTCCTCACTGGTTTCCCAAAACCATATACACACCACTCTGGTGTCTCAGCAAAATGGATTGGAGAAACCGGACAGGCGTGAGGAAAGGCTGACTAGAGATTTTATATCTCTTTCGGAGAGAACTTTGAAATTTTGTGGAGAACTCAAGGGTATCACCTTGATAGGAAATGAGAGGTTGTGTTCTGGATTATCACACCAATGATTTTCTCAACGTCCTATAATACATGAAGATCGTATAGTATAGTGGTTAGTACTTCCGCTTGTGGTTTCTCCACTGAATCGCAAAGTCGCGGACGACGGGTGTTCAATTCACCCTACGGTCAGCTTTTTTTTATTTATTGTATTGCCGCGTTGCTTTTTTCGCTGTCATCCGTTAGACCTGTTTAGCCTGCTCGAGTTGTGACAAAAGATAGGATTCGAGACAAAGAATGTGAGGGTAATGCGCTTGTGCCTGATCGCAGAGCAAGACACCAAGCGGTTCAAAAATATTTGGACACAAGAACATAAAAAAACAAAAAAATAAAATACAAAGACAAAAAGATGAAGATGCAGATGCACTTCCTAGACAATGTCATCTTCAGTCGTTGACACGGCTACGTGAACGAAAAGCATTCGCTGTACTCTAGATGAAGATTTCCCACAGTGGAGACATCCGACACAAGTTGATCAGACTGACGGATCGAGGTAGGCATCGAAAGCCTGACGAGTGAGTACGACTCCCCCTATAGAGACCATCAGTTACGCCCGTTTAATATCAGTATCCACAAGAGGAAAGTGCAGAAGAATTGCAATTTAGCAGATACTCACAGTGTTGCAGCGTTTGCCTCAGGATAGGTGCAATCTCGGGATCATCCCATGCTTCGTCATTTTTGAAGTAAGATGCGGCTGTCGTCAGATCCATACGTTGTATGAGCATTAAGTTCGGATGAGTCGAGATATGGAATAGACCAGCAAACCAGCAGATCAGCATACAAGAAGATAAAAATCGGATTTGTAGATCATATTTGTCGACCTACCTTTTCTCACCAGACTCGTCTTGAACCTGCCTCTGGGACCTGCGCAACCGTTCCATCGGCCTATCTGACGTACATCATCAGCAGTTCGACGTCCTTGGAAAAATCGACAGTACCACTGAGGTATTCGACGAGGGAAACATCGAGATCAACATGTATTCTGAGGCAAACGCGATATGCACCTGCGACAGATGAGCCTACCTGAAACCAGCCACGAGGATCTTGAGATCGGATCCAGCTGTTTCAGACATGATATGGCATGGCATGGCATGAAAAGACACAACATGACAAAATTCAGCTCGTCTTCTGGACAAATACAATAATCAAGCATGAAGACTTACCCTTGCTTCTCCCAGTCTTCTATCGACTGAGATGCCTTCACTCCGTACTTGTTCACTTCGGGGCGATACATTTGCGAGCTAAGAAGCTGATTGGCTATCATGAAGGATGAACAATGCGGTTAAGTCAGATCAGGTCAAACCAGGTCATCAAAACCAACACAAGTCAGAGCGCCGACTATAGACACCGCCATATCCATGGCATGTGCTCACTTACCGTCGAGGTCTTGGTACCATTCGCCTGGTAGTGAGTCGTAATCCGCAGGTATGGTTCGCCTGAGGACGGATGAATAGAACTCTCTTTAAAGAACAAATCGAAGCATGAGACTAAGGTCGACCAACACGCAAAAGACAGATTGGCATGAAATTCACCTCCAATACGATCCGCCAAAGCTCCCTTCTCGTAGCATCTCCCACGGGGCCATATTCGGGGTGAAGCCTTCGTAGCCAGCCTCGAAATGGAACGTTCCAACCACGTCTCTGACGGGTAGAGGCGCGACGATCGAGTAGTCGACATCGTCCTCGACAGACGGAGAAGGCGCTCGAGGCAGCTGTCGAATTGCCGTTCTTGTTGCAGGAGGTGAATCTGAACGGACCTGGCGAATACTACCCTGCTTATCGGGTGCCAATGCCGTGATAGAAGGGTGATCCGAATAGACAGGCGCGTCGAGAGCTGATATCCGGGCTGACTGTCGAAGCGGGGTTACTCGAGCTCGCTCGTACGGCTTGGATCGAGCTGGTCGTCGATTCTTTGGTTTTCTATCGGACTCAGTTTTAGGTGCTGGAGCTGGTCTCTTTTGACGATCAAGTAGTGTGTACCGTGTCAAACGAGAGATTAGCAAAACGAACCACGACGGGAACGATACAAGGTCGCAAGCAATCACCCACCTGAACAGGATCTATTCCCAATGACGCTAGTAAAAGCTGGTTGGCTTTGATATTTTCTTGTCTAGCTAGCTCGTATTCAGACATTGTGTACGATGAAAGAGTATCAGGGTATTTTGGAATAGGCGGGAATGGGATGAGTCTCTCTTTTGATAAGAGAGCAGGCCAAACGAATCGAAAAAAGAAGGTGAGGTTCGTCAGTTGAGACTGGCATGAAGCGCGTGTGAGTTGACGTCATCGTTCATCACTCGCCGCCGCCAGTTGATATGATTAGAACAAGACGGTCTCTTTGGGTCATCGTTTTCAACTCGCTATCAACGATCGCCTCACAAGATGTACATCCCAAGCTTTAGCCATCCGAAATCATCTCCAAACTCGGTCACTCATGATACAGTCCAGACGGCCAATAAGGGAGAGAATCCGGTCAGACTACAAGCAGCTCTGGAGAATCTCGTCCAGCCAGGAAGCGTACAAGATACCGACCAGGGTGTGTGCTTCTATTACCTATGACTGCGCGCCTTTATGTCGTTAGACTGTTCTTGACCGAGCTCTGTCTGACCTGAGACTGATTCTGTGGTTCATGTTGATGTTTTAACAAGAATCTTGGCCAGCCGATAGGATGCACTCTCTCCAGACTGACGCTCATTCGTTTCAGTCGCAAGATGGCGGTTCGAAGCGAGGCTGGCTCGCCAAATTCTTTGATGAAAATGATATGAACAAAGTGAGCAAAGTGCCCTAAAACGTCTTTCGTCTGCTTCAGCTTCTGATCGGATATCATGAATTCCAGCTTTTTGCGTCTGAGCACATGGGAAAGTGAGCTCATCAAGCTAGGTTATCGCGACCGAGCTCGACTGGGCGTCAGTATAGCTGATCTATCGTCTGATCGCATTCGCCCATAGCTTTGTAATTATCCGGGCTACGGGAGAAAAGATCTTCGAGGAGATGCCGATCTATGTCCGTATGTGAGTGATCTGCCATGCTTTCTCGTGTCATCCTCTCTGCTACACCTTCGTGTGTTCTTCAAACGGTCGACTGAATGCTTACAATGCGCAATCCGTTTGTGGTGACCTCAGTGGCATGCATCTACTCTTTGTCACCGGCCATCCGCTGATGTCTCAGGGAAAGATCGAGAAGCTGCTACTTTCACAGAGCGTGAAACAAGGCCAAACGTTTGATGCTACCGGCCCTCAAGTGAGTCGAGTAGAAAAGGCAGCTCCTGGTCTCATCAGGTATGACCAGAAACTGATGATGCTTGAGTCTCTCAGGTTCTTCCTCACATTCAATCATTTGTTGACCAGTTTCAGCTGCTGCTCTCCGACCTTCTCGAGCCTGACCTGAGCAAGTATAACGTATGTGTGATCTCTGCCTGACCGATGGATATGTCGAGCTCGACATCGTGACGCTCTTTGACATTTTCATTTCCAGACATTCAACGAATTTTTCTATCGGAAACTCAGAAAGGACGCACGACCTATTGCTTCATCTGCTGACTCGGGGGTGATAGTCTCTCAGGCGGACTGTCGACTGACTGTCTGGCAATCTGTCGAGCATGCGACCCGAATATGGTAAGCATGAAGTTAATGAGGTTTGGTGTATTTCACTAGACGTCTTCTGGCTCAACATACTTGTTACTGGCTTTCTATTCTTTGTCGGTCTCAAAATCCAGGATTAAAGGAAAACAATTCACCATTCCTGCGCTACTCGGAAGCGAGGCTTTTGCCTCTACGCTAGGCTCCAGCCCTGCTATTGCAGTCTTTCGGCTAGCTCCTCAGGACTACCATCGGTTCCATACACCAGTGTCTGGAACTCTTGGAAAGAGCATACATATCCCTGGAAAGCTCTATACTGTGAATCCGGTACGTTCTTTCAAGATTAAGTACACGTGTTTGTTACTCGGATCATTAGTGATGCAGCTGTTTGTGCTGATGTATGCTATCACATCTTGAATCACAGCAAGCGATCAATGAGGACCTCGATGTTTTTACTGAGAACTCGAGATCGATCCTTCCCATAAATCTCCCTTCGGGCCAGACTATATACGTCGTCGCCGTCGGGGCCATGCTGGTTGGATCGATCAACTGGACTCACACTCAAGAGGGCACGGAAGTAGAGAAAGGGGACGAGCTCGGTTGGTTCGCGTATGTATCGAGCTTTTGTGCAGTCTCAAACGCCATTTTTATCGGTCTTCAAATCTGCAGGATAAACAAGACCCGCTGGGTGCATGTGTAGACTGACATCATTGCACTTATGGACCCCGACACAAACAGGTACGGCGGAAGCACAGTGATCCTAGTGATACCCACAGGCATGTCAACCTGGGATGAAGACATTAGAAAATCGAGTGAGCAAGCCATGGAGACCTTAGTTCGGGTGGGCGAGAGGATCGGAGGGCTCAATTGAGAGCGTACTGTACAGATTCCAGCAGCTAGTTTCCTATTTCTCGGCTTTTTTTCTTTGCTCGTATGAATCATATGCGTTATGCTTTACCTCAACTGCTGTTGTCTTAAGGGATTGCTTGTTTCCGACTTAGGACGGTGCTCAAATTAGCATTCACTGGGAATAAGGATGCAGGTGGAAGGATGGATCGGGTAGGAAAAACCGTTAGATCCGAAAAAGCTTACGTTTAATTATCTAAATGGACATGATCCATGAGAGATCAGGATAATAGAGTATGTTTAAAAATATATATAAATAGACATTTGAAACAAGGATACACACGATCAACAATCTGACAAGAGTTTTAATTTTACAAACATTCGCCGCCCTGTTCTTTGCTTTAACTCGGATATCGTCTTCTTACTATAGTTAATATTCCATTTTCTTTCAACAAACCTTTTTTACATCGAAAAAGTCACGAAGTCTACTCTTAAACCTCGAAGATGGAATTAATGAGACTGCAAGTGATCGAACTCTTGGCAAATTATAAATAATCGAATCATCCTCTGAACTAAGACATCTTGACATGGTCGCTCGTTCAACCTTATTAAACGTAGGCCTGGATCGGCTTAACCCAAACTGAAATTCAAAGGTCGATTAAACCTTGAAACACCTTCTTCAACAACAGACATACCCTTTGTTGGATAGTTTTGCTTCCTATCTCTTGCGCTCCTTGGATTGCTTTTTTATCAATCAATAACGCCTTTACGCTCCCTTCTTGGTTCTCAATCTCGACTTCATCGTCTCTGTCTTCAACATCCTACCTCCTTACTCAAGTTGGAAATCATGCTTGGTCGCTATGCGCGCCAAAACGTAACAGCCTACGCTGCTTGGATCCTTGTCACCATTCTCTCCTACAAGATGCTCTTTTCTTCGTTCGAAGAATCCATCTATGTCCCCTCTGAACCAAGAAGCAAACCAAATACAATTCTTCCCGAGTCCATCTCCTTACTATCGCTTTCTTCTTTCTCTTCATCGCCTTCCAAGAGTCCACCTGTGAGGCAGTATATTCGAAAGGACCAAATACCGGTAGCATCTCTTCCTGTGATTCCTCCTTGGGCCGACAAGATCCTCGTACCCGAAACGATGGTTAAGAAGGCGCTTGTAAACGATGGAAAGTGTATGATCGGAGAGGCTGAATGGGAAACATGCGGAGTGAACGACAGGTTCTGCGCGACCTATGGGTATGCGTGCATCTAATTCATGATCATCATTTTCGTCCACCTTTCGTTTGGATAGGATTGCTTTCGAACCCATATCCGTCGTTTGATACTTTGCTCCATCACTTAAATTCTTTTTTTTGATTCATCTTCCTTCTGATTTTTGTATAACTTAGAAAAGGCGCCGTTGCTGCTTCTCAAATTCACAAAGGCCAAACTAGACGACTCCAACGGGTGATGCGCAAGGCTGCACAGGGCAAGCCAGTCACATTAGCTGTTATCGGAGGGTGCGCATGAACAATCAGTTTGCATTTGGTGTATTCCACGATGCGTTCTTAACTTCTTTGTGACGTCTTCTACCTAATCGGCCTGGTAGATCCGTTTCGACAGGTGTGGGTATATACGAAAAGCCCCGCCGAAATTACAAATGTCTGTACTCTTTCGGTTTGTTCTTCATTGTCATCAAGTGTAATATCCTGATCAAATAAATTTACTCGAAAATATTCAGACCAACTGATTGAGTGGTGGGAGTATGCGTTTCCTGATTCGCCTTTGACATTTGTAGATGGTTCCGTTCATGGTCGGTTCGCCTGCCTCTGTCTTCGTTCTCCATTGAATTCTTCTATCTTCCTGTTTTACTAACAAACACTGTGTGCATCATCGATCCATTTTTCGAATAAATTTCAAAAGGTCAGGGCAGTGGATTTTTTTCGGTTTGCTTTGGAGCAGTTATTCCTCAAGATGTAGATATTGTCTTTATCGACAGTGCTATCAACGACATGTAGTATGTTTCTTCATCCTCCTTCAACTTGCAATGGACTTTTTTCAAGTTTCTCAATTCGAGTTTTAGAGGAGACTCGAGCTGATGTTTATTCCTCGTCCATACTATTTCTTTCAGCAAGGAAAAGGATGCAGTGAACGCAGAATCTCTTATGCGAGGTATCATGCAGCTGCCGAACCAGCCGGCCATCGTATTGCTTCAAACATTCGGTATGAGCTTTGACAAGATTGCTACCGTCAGTTCCCTTTGCCGAACCTTGCCTACCGCTCTAATAATTTTGTTAAAAAGTATGATTTGGTAACATCATCGCGCTCGTTTCAATCATAATAGGGTGGTGCACTTCATCTCGACGTCGCAGCCTATTACGACCACCCAGTTTTGTCGTGAGTGTCTTTCTTACCTGACCTCTAGTCTGTACGATATGTCACGGTTATTTAAATATATCCTTCTTTGTCGGTTTCTCTTCCGTCTTTTACCAATTGAAAGAGCCCGTCAGGTCATCCTGCCCTACATCTTTGATGATCCTGAGAGCGCTTCAACCTACTTTGGACTGAATCCGGATGGATCGATTGATCTTCGACACATAAGCTCTGTAGGGCATACTATCATGGCAGGTTCATACCCCTTTTCCCAATGTTGAGCACTCTCTCATACCTCTCGACTTCCTAGCTAAAAGAGAACCAATCTTTCAGATATAGCAATTCAATTTCTCAGTTCGGTGTATTGTGATATCCAACACGCTCAGTTCTTACACGGCATAAAAGTTGAACCACCTTTACTTGATCCGCCAGCGGATCTTCCTAAGGTAAGCTTTTCTATCAATCTTCTCCTAAATCTTTGAATTTAGGTTTACAGAAAAGCTGACGTCAAGATCAAACCCTGCTCTTGCCTGAAATCTAGCATCCGTTGATGGAGCGTTACGATCCTGAACGTGTATTTCCCATCTATGCACCTGTCTGCAATTCGACTGAATCTCAATTCAGACCTTTGATCCCTTCAGCACCGACCACTTGGACGGCGGAAGTTATCAAAGGAAAGAAAACGTTGGCGGGGCATATTCCTGGGGAGGAAATTCGATTCAAGGTCAACCTAGTTACCAGCGGGTAAGCCTTAGTCTTATTTGTTTCCTCTGTTCCGGGTTCGGTTCTTACTTTTTGAGCGTTGCATTATCTGGTGACTTGGCAATCTCGCAGAACTCTCCAGGTGAATCATCTGCGTTCATCGTTCTACGATCTCGGCATCGGAAAATGCTATATCGAATCTTTCGGCCCCGAGTCAGCCGTTACGCTGGACGGCTATTGGACACACAACTACAGTGTCGGTGATCTAATCACACTGAAGGAGAGTATTCCGGCAGGGGAATATGAAATTATCTGTACAGTTCAGGAAGAGACGAATAGCCCGAAGGGTGGAAAGAAAGTGATGATTGTATCTATCCAATCTTTTTGACTATCTGATAAACTCGGTTATCGCGTCTCTTTTTCTTCATCTTGGGTTTATCTGTATATAAACTTTTTTTATATCTTATTCTTCTTTGTATCACATTTGTTATCTATCTAGACTACATCCAAATGACAGTTAACCCTGGGCTACTTTCCTTTCTTATATAATCTTCGTGATCAATCAGATCCATCTAGATGTTGGTCATTTTTTTTCTTTTTTCTTTCTAATATATAATTTCTTGGTTTTATGTCATGTTGAGTTCGAAACCGATCAACAAGTTTATCGTTTTTGTCACAAGCGCAAAATTCAGATATACAACGTTACCAGCATCTAACTTTAAGTCGTTGTACTGGTTGAAATCTTGAGATATTGGGTTTGTGCTCATAAAATCACGAATAAAAACCTATATTTACAATCCGGCAAATAAGATCAGAATGAAGGTACAGTCTTCGTAAAGACTCGGTGGAACTGGCCGAAAGGTAGATAGGTCTAAGCATAGGAGGAACGGTGCTCGTAGACCGGATTGATCACAACCTGATGACTATAGTGCTTGGTGAACATGGGAGTCGATCCGTCAAGGCTCGAATCGTCATTGAGTTGCTTCTGGTCCTTGTTTCGATCGATGAAGTGTTTGATGGAGAGATATACCATCGGCATGGCCAAAGCTCTGTTAAATATTTAGAATTATCGTCAGCTCACGTTGACCACTAAGATGCGGTAAATTGATTTCAGCAACGTCACTCACGCGAGCACAGATCCGAGTGCTATGGCGGCATAAGTCGTTCCACAACCGATTCCTACCGCACATCCTCTCTGAATTAATCCCATAGCTGTGAGAACGACGGCGGCGATCCAGAAGACAGCCTCCAGGATGTTAAGAACCATATTTGCCTTCAAACTAGCCCATCGCTTGAAGTAAGATACGTTCTCGCTCAATACAATATATGTTAATGTGATTAAAGACTTGGCCGACTAAGCACGAGAGAGAACCATATCAGTACTGGCCATCTAACTTTTGATCCTATCAATAACAAGACACTTGTCGGTACTTACTACACTGAGCAACCATCGGGAACCTGAGGTTTTCGGTTTGATGATAAACATCTTGACCAAACCGATGGCGAGAACGGCGACAGTCAGGACAAATTGTATGCCATGAAGGATGTTCATCAATCTGATTTCGGCTCTGTGGGAAGGCATCTTTTCAACTTTTTCTTCTTATCAAAGTGAGGAATGTTGGGTACTCAGTTGCGAGTGAGTGACAATGAGAGTTTGAAAGGATGAGTTCTTTCATTCGAGTTCTTCTCTGAATATCCAACATATAAGTAGATTGGAGATCAACAAAGGTCTTCTACAAGATGTTAGTGTTGCAACCCTACGGCCGCCGTCAGAACCGTTTATTAGTCAAAGCTTGGAAAACGTATGACGGGTTGAATGGGTAGGTTAGCGAAATTTATACCTTAAGTACCGTGGTTTCAGAAGCGATTATTTTGTACAGCCTTGAATTGTTGTAAAATGACATCTCGCGACCGGAAACCGGCCGCCTTCCGGCCGCCGTTCGACGCCACAAAAAGTTTTGGCGTAAATGATTGACATAGCCTTTCGAATAGAAGCACGTTTTTTGTCCGAAATTCCAGTTGAGGCTGTGATTATCAAAGCATTTATGCCTGAAAATAGATTCTTCGGTTCCGGTAGTCAAGCTAGGCCTAACATGTGAAAGACATCGGCTCCCAATTCTGAGAAGTTTTGGTCAAAACAAGGCCAGATTTCCCAAGAATTCCGCTAAAATTACGTCTGAGGGAAAAAATGAATAGGAATGGCTAGGTATATTGAGTGGGAACGTATCTCTGAAAGAGTCCTTGAGTGCGATAAGTTGTGCAGAGGTCTTTTCTAAGCGAAATAGAATGCAATGATGGATTGAAAGATCGACTGGTAGCAATGAATGAGAGTGAAACGCAATAAGCTAAGGACATAATAAGAGGACAGATCAAGACCGCTTTACGGGAAGATCGTACATATCTATAGAAGGAGTGTAGCCAGCCCCAGGCTAAGACTCAAGACGCTGAACAGTCCCGTGTCCAGCTGAGTCTTGCTCTTGGAGGCGGAGCTTGTATCTGTAGAGTTCGTCGACGAGGTAGATGATCCGGACGAGGTTTGAGCCGTTGTGGAGCCAGAAGACGGGAAGACAAGCTGAGCTACCGTCCCATTCAAGGGAGAGCTTACTTCGCACACCGGGATCTATATCCAAAAACAAAACAAGGGTTGATGTAAGCACAGATGTCGAATGACAAACAGAAGAAAGACGAAACGGACGGTGATATCTTTGAGAGTTCGGTTGCTGTTCATGTACGGGTTGTTGATGTCGTTTTCAGTAAAACTAAATCCACATAAGCGAAACATGAGTTGTCAGAATGTAATGAGTGACGTACGGGTAGAAGAGTCCCCAGTGAGGCTCGACACCACCGTAGATCTCTTTCCAAGTCTCGTCCTTGAACTCGAAGAAGAAGCTAAACAAAAGCCGGCAACCAAATATAGTGAATAAGTCTCGCTGGCTCGGTGATGACAGAGATATATTCAATAATGATATAATAAATAGATAAAAAGACTTGAAGAAGATAGCCAACGAACTATTCGGTATTGTTTGCGTTGGCTTGGCAATTGAAATCGTTCATGAAGGTCTGAAGTCCAACAATCGAAGCGGGTGAGTCTGCTCCGTTGCTTGCCTGTATCACAGGATGTCGGCAGATCAGATAGTCAGCCAAATGCATATGAACAAACAAGTCTGCAATCGGTCAATATGAGAAGGAGACTGACGACGGAAGCATTATCTGAAGACTAAGTCGAGAAGAAAAAAGGTCATGTCGGTGTGTCAAATGGAAGCAAAGAGCGCACGATAAAATAGAGACGGCACTTACTGTCGGCCATCCAGTCTCTGCGATATACATTGTACTGATGTCGAAAGTCGCAAAAGAATAGGTCGCTGATCAGTTATTTGTCTTCTGGCTGTAGAAGCAGGTGGCAACAACACACTCACGGATTGTTGGAAGCGGGAGCGCAGACTTCTACGTCAAACTCATCAAAGAAGTTGAACGTCCATGCTGCAGCGCCGTTGTAGTCGACCGATCCGAACCTGCGCAGTAACACGGCAAAACAAGGATGAGTGTACACAGTTGTAAAGGAAGTCCATAGCTCGAGCTACAAGTAGTAAGGGGCGTACCAGGGATGAACGTTTGCCTGGTAGTAGTCAACTCCTTCACAAAGGGCCAATGTTGCGGCAGACCCAGCATCAGACGTTCCCACAGGGATGGTCACGTTCAAGTTCAGGGCGGACAACGCAGCTGTGTATAACGATGTGATATGTGATTTAGTGAAAGTGAAGTCAACCGTTTGGTGTACATCTAAGTGGACAAAAACATACTCTTGGCTTTGGTCACATAGCTAAGCAAAGTAGTTCGGGCGGCGACTCCGGTGGCATCGGTTGCAGTACCGTCACCGTACGAGTCCAAAAGGAACTCATTTCCGACGGTAATTCCACCAATGTTGTTCGTTCCGTACTCTGTGATGACTGACTCGATCGCGGACCATTGTCGATCGTAGACGGTGTCGATGTCGGTGCCGGTGGAGAGGTAGATGCCGATCCATACCGTAAGATCTGCGTTCGTCTCCCGGATAGCTTCGAAAATATACTGCGTCTGGTTGCAGTCAGAGGCGCTAAGGGGACCAGCGTTGATCGTTAGGTACACCAGGAGGACAAAGACAAGGTGAAAAAGTGAGGCAAGGGCGGAGCTTACTAGGTTCGGATTCTAGGAGTGAGCTGAGCAAGCAGGAGAACATCGTTTGTGACGGCCTCTTGGGTCGCGCCACCTATAAAGACGAAAGGGTTGTTATTGAAGCTGCGCGACGTCGACGGTTAGAGGGTGTAAGCGAAGTCGACATACAATCTGGAAGAATCACGCCTGAAGGAGAATATGCTAGTCCATGAAATGACTATATGACCAGAAAATTGGCAAAGGATGGTAAATACAGGGTAAGAAACACACACACAATGAATGCAGGAGAGGGGAAGTGTAAGTCTATGTGTATGTGTATGTGCGCACTCTAGTTAGGCTAGAATCCAATGCCGTCACTGCTACCGAACCGTCCGAGAGTGTGGTAGCCGAGGTGATGTTTGCAGCAAAAATGCTGATGAGAAATGTGGAAATGATTGAGAGGCTCCACATCATACAAGAGAAGAGCAAGGAAAGTCGACGAAAAGAAGGAGAACGGGTGAATAGGCTTGGAGGTTGAGGTTTTGGTGTCGAGGAACGATCTATGGGAAGGATCCGTACACAATAAGGTAGGGATTTGGTGAGTAACCGGTAAACACCACAACAACGATGTGTTAAGGAACTCTCGATTGACCAGCTTGGGAGCCCAAAACAAGATTTCTCGTAGAGAAGCTGATAGATCTAATCAAACTTCTGTGTTCTATATCAAACAAAAATTCTCTACATAAGGATAAAAACTATCACCAATGGATCTCAAATACTGTTCAGATCGAACTGAGAAATCGCATGCTTTATGAGGGATGCTCAAAGTAGGCGGAGGCTTGAAGTTGTTGCTGGCCAACTGCGGCTTAAAGAAAAACAAAAGATATTCTTTTGATTATCATCTCGACCATCTCAGCACATCTATCAGAGATATAAAATCGACGCAGCCAGAAACCATTCCTGATCTTACCATACTTCAATCATTACTTCAACCCTGTCCTGTTCCAAACCATGCAGACTCAAGGTGCATCACCCAGTCAGTCCATCAAAGTCTTGGTGTCTACATTCTCGCCCTTCCTTTCATCGCCGCTTGGAAATTCCTTTCTTGGAAACACACTGACATGGACGGTCTGCTATATTAGATGAACAACTTCTCAATGCAGCTAAGACAGATAATGAAGAACTCTTTTGTTGGTCTTTCCGACGCATTGGTGCGAATAGAATTCATTCTCCAACCTACTTACGATCGGGTTTTCTTTCCTCGATCTCTTTGTTGTGATCTTTTCGATAAACAGTATCCGTCTTGGCTTTGGAAGACCAATTTGATATCAACCACCAAGACGGGTGAGTATTCATTTGTTTTCTCTTGAGTCAGTAAAACGAGGTTGTTGATGACAAGGTCTCATCAATCTAACACGCCTTGATATATTGACATTCATCCTTAGTCTTGGTTTCACTGCTCTTCATTATGCCATTCAACGCGGGTCGACTGATTGGTACGGTCCATTTTAATCTCCCCATTTTCTCTGATCTATATGTCTTCTGCAGCTCAAGCCCGCTTGGTTATCTTACGACTATTGTGGTGCTTGTTTTCAAAAATAACTCAGTTTGAATCATATTCTTGAGGAAGATGATTGTGACGTAGATCTGCAGACAAGATTAGAGAGCTTGACACCTCTTCATCTTGCTATGCAGATACAAGATCAGGAATTGAGGATATATCTCGGTTCGTTATCGTTCTCTGGGTTCTATATTGCTTTGAATATTAACAGCTGTTTTCTTTCCTATCGTTACGATTCCCAGTGCGCTCGCTTCTCGAAGCCGGGTCTTCTACACAAATACCAAACAAATACAAGCAGCTTCCGGTCGATCTATTGTCATCTTCCCGACCGACCGACGTGGAGATTTTGGAAATCATGAAACAACATGAAGAGGAAGAGGCACAAGGAGAGGAAGGGGGTATCGAGATGTTTGATCGAGGCGATCTTGCGGAAGATGACGATGGTCCAGGTAACTTTCTTTGAGATTAAAGCCATCATCCTCATTCCCTTCCGATTAGACTGACACCATTCTCTATCTTCTCATCTCTTAGGAACGGGATCTGGAAGCGATAGCGACTGATCGTTGTCGACCGTTCGTCGAGCTCATCATTGCTTTCCCCTTTTTCTACAACATATAGTCAAACAGACTCAAATGTGTCCTATGTTTACACTCTTATTTATATTTCTACAATCTCAATCGCGCATCTCTGACTTTCTTACCGGCGACGACCGACAATCAAATTAGATTCAACGAACAGAATCAATAGCAAAGTAAGAATTTGGAATCACAACAAGACATCTCCGAAGTAAGACAATCATGGCATCGTTGGACATACTGATCCTCACCAAACCAAGGACAAATCATTAACAAAGGTGGTAAGAGTATCATTTTTTGGATTGGGTGAGTTTGTGCGAAGGGGAGAAGAGAAAAATAGCACAGAAGCAAGGCAATAGATTGGGAAGAGGATCAAATTTGCAAAGAGTAAGATAGAAACCAATCCCTCCCGATTATTCAGAGCAGCAACGGGCTTGATGGCAAAAACCAAGAGAAACCAACGATGATCGAAATGAGCTTGATAGAGACAGTAAAGAGAATGAGGAAGACGTCAATAACAAGACAAAAGGTGAGAAGATGATGTTTCCAAAAAAGAGACCAAAAGAAAAAGAAAGACGGGTATGGACAAGTATATGAAAGCTACAGACAGATTAAAGGAAAAAAATCAAAAGTTAGAGTAACGGAGAAATAAGAAAAGGTATCTATAGAATGATGCAGCATCCACTGCTATGGGAATCTTTTCCGCCCGACTTGGATTTGGTCTTGGACGATGACGCGGCGGCTTGATCTGACTTGCGACCCGTTTCCACAGGCTGAATAAAGAGTGGACAAACGAAAAGCCATGAATGACAGCAGCTTGGTAGGGAAACAGTTGCAGGCTATGGATGATAATGATACGAACCTTGTTGTGCTTCCGGATGCTCCGGACAAGCTCCAGGAAAGCTTCGTCAACATTTACACGTTGCTTGGCCGAGGTCTCGATGCAGATAGTTCGCAATTGCTGAGCGAGGTGTCGTCCCTCTGAATGAAAATAAATGCAGAAGCAAAAGATAACCATCGGATTCAATTTCTGGAAAGACTGAAGGTGCAAGAGCAAAAGTTGAAGCGGAGTAACCTTGAGCATCGACTTGTCTCTCATATTCTAGATCACTCTTGTTGGCCACAATTACACAAGGCACATCCTAGGAACAATAATGATCCGTACAAGGGATAATCGTAAGCATATACACGGCGGAGAATCCAACCTAAGACACCTGAGAATTGATAAAACTCACATCCTTGTCCTTCACTCGGAGAATTTGGGCGTGGAATTGAGAGATTTCTTCAAAAGAGTTTCTAGAAGTAATAGAGTAAACCAACATAAATCCTTCTCCTGTCCGCATATATCTGAACAGAATATGAAGAGAAAGCGCCATAAGTTCAATAATCACAGATCTTCATGTCAGCAGTTGCAAGAAAGGATAGTGATACAACGCAAGTACGCACTGTTCACGCATGGCACTGTACTCGGAACAAACCCCAGATTGCAAAAAAAATGTAGGCAGAAACAGCAACGTCAGACAGAGCGCCAAAAACCTCAGAGATCAACGTGTCATTCTAGAATGACACTAGCTTGTCGTATTATCCCAAGCTCGAGAGCCGAGGTGTAAAAATCTCGAGCATACAGTCAAGATTCTCTTAATGATTTCCTCAGAAAAGAATTTAGAAAAAAAAACTAATCGGCCACGTACCCATACTCTTCTTGACCGGCAGTATCCAACACGTCAAGTAATGCAATTTCATCATCAATGGTGGTCTGTTTTCGATACGAGTCCTCAATCGTGGGATCGTATTCGTCAACGAAGTGTGACTGAATGAATTGGATGGCTGGATGTGATGACGGAAGAGATGGGCCGCATGATGTTCAAAAAGCATTTAAGTTCATGACCACACGAGAGGGAAATATATGGTGGTACCATCAGCCGAAGTTAAGAAGAGGGGGATTATCCAGTGAGCGAGTAGTCGAGGCGACAGAGAGGATAAGCAGCCCAATCAACGAAAAGAAACAATGGAAAGTGGAATAAGATCCAGGTTCTAGGTGAGTATATTCTGACGCGTTCAAGCGTCGATCAATAGAGACGTCAGGACTGACTGAGGGCCGACTTTCCCACGCCTAGGGCGGGGACAGCATGTTTCATGATCGAGCAAGTTATAACACAGCTAATCAGCACAACAGAAAAGAAAAAGAAATCGAACTGGAATCATGATGGTCAATGCCATCATGTGAGACAGGATGACAGACATACCTCCTCCACCGACAACGACAAGTTTATATTCCCTGAGGAACGTAGCCTAGACCGAGACGTCAAACAGGATGAAGACAACGAGGCAGGAACATCATAGATGAGTAAGATGGAAGTGATCCGATTTGAAGACTGGAAGAAAGGCCTGGTTGAGCCGGTCGTCTGGACGAATGGATGGACCGACCTTATTCGTGCTCATGATAGAAACCTGATGGTGATGTTGTAGAGTTTATAGGAGGCGCAAGAGAAACAGAGCACAAGAAAAGAAAGAAAGAAAAAAAGAAAACAACCGAGACTAGCACGCGCAAGACAGGTAGAATTAGGATCTCAATATTGGCCTTTGAGATCAATTGTACGAGCGAAGCTTTGTAGATAGAAGGAGATGATGGGATGGCAAACGATCTAAGAAGAAGCAAGAGAAGAAAAGGAAGGTGAGAATGAGCCAAAGCCGGCAAGATCGAGGGGTATGTGGAGTGTAAGGAAGCGTGTGACTTGGGTTACCCTATGTGGCTGTGTAAAGCATGAATTTGAATCATGAACCGGACTGAACCTACGTGAACCGTTGTGAACCCCCGGTTAAATGGCCGGCTTAGCGGAACTAGTTACAATAACAACAAGACGTAATTGGCCTGGAGTTTTTCTCTTAATCCTCTTGATTCACCTTCTCCCATTTAGTCGCTTCTTACCGCTTCAATCATCTAACCTCTTCTTGTACTCACAAACACATTCATTTGTTCGCTCTGTCTCCCGGTCACCTTATCTTTGATCTTTTCCCTTTATTCTTGTCGGGTCTCTTTTTGATAGACTTTCTTTCCCTGGCATGAGTTGGTTCTTTCGCAAACCACTAGCGAATTCTACGACTCCGTCGGCCACTCCCGTTGGTTCAACGGTTGACCTTCCTTCTGACCTGCACGATAGATTGGCTCACTATTCATCCCCAGACACACCCGCTTCTGCTAGGATAGATAATAGTCTGGTGCAGAGACAAGGGAAGCGTTTCCTCACCGGCTGGGGTGTCGGTGAGGTTTTCAAGCTAGCTGGTTTTGTCGTAGCCAAAGGTAAGTCACATGTTTATTTGTCAACCCTTGCATCACGCTAGACAAATTGGTTGTTTGCATAGCCATGTGTCCATGACTCCCGAGCTTTCTTTAAATGAACTTTTTTTGTCGATGTTCTGACCTGTTTTGTCATGGATGTTGGTGGTGATAGCCAGCCATTTGGCAGCCGAACTCGCGACTCATACTATATATGGACCTCGAAAGAAATCTTGGGGACTAGAGTAAGGCTCACTGTTTCCGTCTTGTCCTGACAATTTTCATTGTTGAAATTTGGCCAGAATATCGACATTTCCATCTTTTCCCAGAGTAGACCTTGACTGATTGTACCGCAACCTTTCGTCCCTTTCTAAGAATGACCATCATTACGTCCATGATGCGAGACGTCGGAGCACATTCTCATTTGGCAGACATCGTTCGTAAAAGACTCTTTTTTCTATACGACCGATCTTCTTATATGAAACTTTAAGCTTGGTCTAACTTTGGATTTGACGCGGTTTCTCGTCTACTTCACTTCAACCGGGAAACTTCGATGCATGTGTCCATTTGGATCTTAGTCGCTCATTCGTGGCCTTGTTTCGCTCTCTACCCTAGCCCCTCTTCCGTCTTCCGCTATCGTTACTCCGTTTTCGTTCCGCGTGAAATCTCGTGGATTAAGAGGCCTTCTAGCCGATTTTGATTCGTATGAGTTAGGCGGTGAAAACTATAATCCTTATTCGGTCGAGGGCGGTCTCGGCAGCGGCAGAGAAGTTGGAGGTGAATGGGTTGTCGACAAAGCACTTTGGGCAAAATGGCAAAGAGAGTGGAAAGAGAGCAAGAAGAGCGGGAAGGGTGGGGAGCGCATCGTGCTTTATCTTCACGGAGGTATGTTGGTTCTCTGATCTTCTTATTATTATCTTTATAATTTTGCTGCATAATTTCATTTGAGATTCATATCTCACTTTCATACATGGTTGTTTGTTCGTTTGTGTATTCGTCTTCTCGTTTATACAATTAAACCATTATCCGTCCGCTTGATTTATCTTTCATGAAGGTGCCTACTACGTGTTTTCGGCAGCTACTCATCGATCCATCACCACCCAGATTTCGTCTCAATGTCAGGCTAGAGTGTACGCGATCAATTACCGACTTGCCCCAGAAACTCGATTTCCAGGTCCTCTACACGATGCCGTCAGCGCATACTTCAGACTCACAGACGAGCTCGGAGTAAAACCGGAAAACATCCTCTTTGCTGGTGATTCTGCTGGTGGAGGATTGGTACTTGGCACCTTGATGTATTTGAGAGACAACGGTGGGTGGCCTGGCTTTTTTTGGTGTATAACTTTCTTCCATTTTACACAGGGTCTGATTTGCTTGGCCTTTGTTCTGGTTCCATCTTAATCAGGGTACCCACTTCCATCAGGAGCTATATTGATGTCTCCTTGGGTAGATCTGACCATGTCGTGCGATTCATGGGACTCAAATGGTCAGTGTATATTCCAAAATACCACTTCTTGTCTTTTGGTGACCAACAAGTAATCTAATTTAATTTTGCTTTTTTTTTTCCTTCAGCGCCCTTTGATATTGTTCCCAGACCCGGACTCGATGATCACTTGAATCCAGTTTACTGCTATCTAGGTGAAGAAGGAGTAAAGAAATACTTGACTCACCCTTAGTATGTCTTTAATGTCCTTCGTGTCTTTCTGATTGTGACTAAGATGTTTTCCTTATAAACTCAACTCGAAATCAAAAGCGCATCCCCTCTCTTCGGTCATTTCGAAGGACTTCCTCCTTTGCTTATCCAATCTGGTGAAGCCGAAGTTCTAAGGGATGAAATCACTTTGTTGGCCCATAAAGCTACTTTAAGCGGCACAGAAGTCAGGCACGAAGTATTTGAGGACTGTGTCCATGTATTTCAGACATTCCCTTTTCTCGAGGCGTAAGTAATTTTAGTATCTTAACGTTCACAGCTCTTCTTTTTGTTCCTCGTTTCTTCCGGTTGACATGTTTATTCGATCTTTTTAACATGCTCGGCCATAAATAGAACTAGAATTGCATTTGAGTCTCAGCGCGACTTTGTTTTGAGTTACCTTCCTGCTCTACTTGGTCGACCCTCACGATCTCCCTCTGTTGAACCTAGCAATAGCTCGACCCTCCTCGATCACGAACTGTCCACATCTCAATCCAAGTTGGTCAACGCCAATCGTCAAGAAGTTCCCTTGCCGAAGGATACTATTCTCTCAGCATCGTCTGACGAAAGAGACACGGGCGGGATGCAAGACGAGACCCATGAAAGAAAATCTGATTTTGGATCAATCGGTCTTCCCGATGTCTTGACTACGATATTCACTGAACGGGCAGCACCTAGAAGAACCAGTTCAACGTCTCAGAGCGACACTACTGTAGATGATGGCGAACTTCTTACACCCTCAGGAGGAGATCATCTTAAGGATGAAAGCTTGCAAATTGCGGACCCCTGTGAAACCCTGCGTCGATCTCCTCAATCCAGTGTCTCCTTTGGGTCAACCGCTGAAAATTCAGCCGTTTCTTCCATCTTGGCGTCGTCGTTCATCTCTAAGCCGGCCCGTCCTTCTGGGTTACTCAGATTTTCAACTACATCCTACCTTCCCACCATCTCATCAGAGTCATTTCCCAATGCATCCTTATCTTCCCCTTCAGTTGTTAACTCGCATTCGAGCCGAAGATCGAAACTACCTTTCAGTCTTTCATCTTCTCCTAGCAAAGTCTTGAACAGACAGACCACGTCTCACGCGACGATCAACCAACTGCCTCCTACCCCACCAAAAACAAGGTCCAGAAGCGCAAGTCATCCCGAGATTGCTAATCTTGTACGGAATTTCGGGACAGGATTAGGAGACGGATATGCTGTACGAAGATTTGGTCCTCAAGATTTGCCAGTGGCAACTGAGCCTTCGATGTGTTGAATAAGACTATTATTCTGTCTTATTTGCTGGCTTACTTTTGACATTGTTTCTGGGACTTGTCGAATGCTCAATGCGTGTGTTCGCTTAATCGTCTGTACAATACTCGTTTCATCCTTCTTCGCACCTCGATTGTAAATCGTATCCTCTGGTTCGTGGTTTCAATATGTTCTCCTCCACTTTCAATTGAGCAACATTCTCTTGAATTTTGGCTTTGGATGTCTTGCAAATCTGCATGACGTGCTTTGATTCTCTTCCATTTTCAGGACTGCATTGACCAAAACAAACGGTCAGCTATTCTTCTGCTAAAGGCATTCTGCCTATTCATTATTTTCTCTTGTTTTGTGTATTCCTATCGAATCTTGTCGCGTCGTACGAGACGTCCATTTCCTTCTTGTGTACCAGGGTAAAACTTCCTTCTCAGATAGATCATCCATACAAATCTATCAGCCCCGCGTCTGTATTTATTTATGTTTCAGCCTTTTGTTGTCTTCTTCTTTTCCCTTACTTCGTATATTCCTCACAAAGATCGTGAAACATGTTCTTACACACCTAGATTGTGAAACCTTAGTACCAAAATGATACGCCCCATCCTCTCCCTTCCTGTCTCATTGCATGCCACCATCCGGGTCTTGATTAGAGAAAAGAAACAAACGTTTTGATAGTAGAAATTTATTAGTCATATTATTCCTTACAAGCAAGGTGATTCCTCTTTGAAATTCAAAGGACGAACGGCATGACTAGCATATCACCCTCGTTTAGCACACCTTCCAGGCTATCTTCCAATGCCTCAGAGTAGAATCGTGGATAAGTCTCTCGATCTGGAGGTCGATTATCCGGCGTGAAGATAGGTACTTGAGAGGTGTTGGATAAGAGATGAGCTGTCAAAGACGTTGATCCAGGGGAAGGAGTCTCTGAGGTGGGAGAGGAGGAAAAGGGATACATAGCGTCTGATTGAGAGGGCGGAGTGAGGAATATCCGTTTCTGACCGACGACCTGGGCTGTCAATAAAAGGTTGGTTGTTTGATGGTGTTATCATAAGTTTTTTGTCAATCAACGAGTTTAGATGAAAGAATGGCGAACCATAGCAATTGTAAAACGGATCCTTCATATAATCCAAACAGATCAAAAGAAAAAATGAGCGTTCCTCAAATCAGCCGAATTCAGAGGTGAAAAATGCAGACTCACCGTATGAGATGGACTAGATCTTCCATCCCCTCCAACCCAGACATTGATCACTAGCGCCTCCTCATTCGGCGGGGGCTTGTATCCTTTCGGAACGTCTTCCTCCGGCCCAGAAAAGACGTAATCTGGAAGGAGAATATCTTTCCTAAGTGCCGGGAATTGATTGAGCAACGAATGTTGGGCCAAGTACAAAGCTGGTCCGTCCAGCTTGCCTTGTTTATTTTTATGTTTATCGAGCTGGTCAGTACGATCTTCCCATCCTATTTGATTTAGAAACTGTTCAAAAGGGACCATCCCTTGTCCCCATCCTTCGCTTGTATATTCTCCACCTATCTCAACTGGAACGATCCTGCCTCTGCCAACAACCTGGATCAAGTAATCCTTTTCCTTCCATGATGAATCTTCTCTGCATATAGCAGGCCATCCTGTTTCGATTAGATGAGAACGGATGATGAATGGCGTTTGAGAGTATGTGTTCATATAGGCTGAAAGTGAAGGAGCGTGATTGAAAGATAATATTGGGTTTGGTGCTAGCACAAGCTCATCTTCTTCTGCAGAAGAATGGTGGTGCTTTCTTCTCTTGATCGGAGGTTCATTTGGCGAAGAAGGCTTCCATGTTGATAGAGGAAGGTGAATTTTTTGAATAAACTCTATGAGAGCTTGGACAGTCTCCTCTCGGTTAGGTGCGCCAGCGACGATGAGAGACATATCGAGCCTGGCCACAGCAGCCTCCCAGTGACTATCGTCTGTCCGTTTGTCGGAGTGATACAGCAGATCATATATAGTCCAGACGATCGTCACCTCTGTGTAGAAAGATCTGGAAGAAAGGGTGACTTGACTATAGGGAACGGACGAAATCTTGGTTTGAGCTAGAGTAAGTAGGGTGGCAAAGAAAATGGAATTGAAACGTTCGTCTTCGGCACATGGCAAACTGAACAGAGCGTCTCGAAGTTGACTCAGGGGAGAGTGACCGATAGATCGAAGTAAAGGCTCTGTATGATGTGGCCATTCTTGCTGAAGCTTGACGGCCAAAGTTGTTGGCAAGGAGCACGAGGACGGAAGGACCATGGATGTATGATCTTTGAGTTAACTTGAGTTTAGAATTCTTTGCCAGATAAGATAAACACTTCCTTTTCTTTTCTATTTAAACCTCCAACATACTTTTCTTCTTTCCATCATCCATCATCATTCAAACCACCATCAACATGGTTTTCATCGTTCCCCAAAAGCACATTGTCACTCAATCTCATCTAGAAAAGTTCAGTCAATCAGCTGTTCACTCTGATCTTCTTGAATTTATTCAGAATCTCAACGATGCGATAGTCGGTGTAAAATTGACTGAGCCAATCCATTCTTCACCTGTTCGTCCTCTTTTCTCGATTTTATTTTTATTTTTCTGTTTCTCCTCTGTTCTTCTTAGTTCTGCGATATGTTGCTGGAGGTTTAAAGTCTTTTTTTTTTCTTCTTTCTGTTCTGGCTATGATAAAACACAGGCAGTGGAGGCTACTCTGCTTATACTTGACCAAGTTGAATCAATAGCAAAATCTATTCCACCAGTGGACAACAAATTATCTAGATTTGGAAATCCTGCCTTTCGAGATTTTTATGACAAAATTCAACAGGTTCGCACAAAAGCTGAGATCCTATCATACTGTCCTTTAACAGCTAAAGATCGTTGTTTTCGTTCTAACGTATCCGTTAGGATTCGACTGATCTCATCTCTACCCTACCAAATGTACCCCCAGAGGCTATCCCTGAGCTCACTGGATATTTTAGCGAAAGTTGGGGAAACCGGACGAGGATCGACTATGGAAGTGGAATGGAACTAAATTTTGTCTGCTGGATGTTTGTCTCTTCGCTTCTGCGTGTATTTAGAAATCAGTACAGGACGCTGATCAGCTCTTCTGGATCAGGCTTTGCCTTCGAAAACTAAACGTGTTCTCTGTTGAAGATTCAAAGGCACTCGTCATCAAGGTCTTTTGGAGGAATGTCTCTATATCCCTCGAAAAAGATTAAGGCCATCTCCTGTTTTCTTTCATGTTCTGACTTATCCATTTCATTTTGTCTAACAGGTATATCCAAACTATGCGACATCTTCAAAAATCTTATTGGCTTGAGCCAGCAGGGTCGCACGGAGTCTGGGGATTGGACGAGTGATTATATTTCCGTGATTCTCTTTGAGCCTGTGAGGCAACAAGGATGAAACTAATGGCTCCATACTCTTTTTCTTGCTGTTCTGTTCTTGGTCTTTGTCAAACCAGCTATCATTTCTTACCATTCTTGTGGGGCGCAGGACAGCTGAAAGGTTAGCTCTTTCTTGCCGCATCTTTTTCAAGTTACAAGAACATTTTGTCCCGATCGATGACCTGTGAATGATCCAATGTATCATGCAGCACATAAGTATCTACGACCCAAATCAATCCATGATCCCGAAATCTTGGAGCAGTTCTCTCCGGATTACATGTACCTAGCATGCATCCAGTTCATCAACTCTGTTTGTTCTTCTCATCCAGTGGCCAATGTATCATGACACAAAGAACAATGAATCTCCGAATTTAACCTTTCTTCCCTTTCGTCATAGATCAAAACTGCTACTCTCCGGTGGCATTCGCCTATGCTCGACGATATTTCCGCCGTAAAGACCTGGTCAAAAGTGAATGAAGGGATGATCAAGATGTTCACTGCCGAGGTGCTCGGTCGTTTACCTGTCATGCAGCATTTTTTGTTTGGCTCCCTTTTACCTATGCCTGAGGGAATGGACGATGTTTCTGAGGGAGATGTAGTTGACCATGGCGATCACAAGCACGTGAGAACGGTAGGGGATGTCAAGGCCGAAGGTTTTGGAGACTGTTGTGGTATTCCTGTACCGGTGAGTTCTTCGATCTCAGAAGGCTGAGAGAACGAGACTGTTCGAGTCCTGAATCTGACTGAATATATTCTCTACTCGACAGTCTGCATTCGCTGCAGGCATGGAAGAGCGCAAAAACGAGCGATTAGGTAGTCTGGCTTTTACATCTGATAGGAAACCCAGATTGTTGCCTGTAGACTAAGAATAGTTAATCATATCATGGCCGGAGATATAATATGGATATCATATGGCGAGCCATATGATTGATTGAGATCATAAAAGAAAGAACGTTTTAAAGAAAAGAACTTTGGGGGGTAGAAGTCTAGAAACGTCAGAAAATATTTGCCGCGGTATAACCTTCCCGTACGGTGACATTCGGTCTGACGTCACTTGGAATATTTCTTAGTCCTGTTCCTCTTCGACTTTTATCCCTCCCTCCGAAAAAAGTTTCATTTTGTTATATAAAGAGTCTTTAAATTTGCTTCAGACATCCATTTTCAGGCATCGTCTAGTTTGTACCCAAAAAAAAAAAAAAAAGGTTCATGTCGTCTAACATCGTTCTGCTCGCCTTTCTCGCATCGTTTGGCTCCCTCGCGCTGGGAGGTCCTACTCCCAATCTACGGGGACTGCCAATTGCTCGGAGAGCAGAGATTGCTACGCTCTTTCACAACACCCAGAATGCAAGTGATCCAGAGTTCTATCCTCTTCATCACCTAGCTGGGATCGCCCCATACTTTATCGTACGCTGTTCTAAACCTCTCAGGTTGCCGATTTGATAGTACGAAAGCTGACCTCGATGCATCAACAGTCTCCAGGAGTCGAGCTGAACCCCTCGCCGCCCGAGGGCTGTATGATTGAGAGCGCCTCGTATCTGTTCCGACACACCGATATGCAAGTCTTTGTTGATTGCCTCACAGAACAATTCGATTGGTCCTGACATGAGACTTTTTTTCTTCTTTATTCTCTGTAACATAGCTATGCAAATGAGTGAGCTCAACGGCTTGAGATTCTAATCTTACTGTGATGGGTACTAAAAGTCACAGCTCTTGTTTTTTATTCAGTTACGACTACGAATATTATCTCGAGCCATTCCTATCAAAGCTTCTCAACTTCACGGCTAGAGAGGATTTTGCCAACACCTCATTGTCCTTCCTCGCTGATTACGTACCTTTACTAAACATCACGAACGCAACCTCTCAAGTCTCGGAGGTCACTCCTATCGGCCTGGTGAGGAGAGATTTTGCTGTTCTCACTCATCTCACACGTACTGATCTTAAGATGCCCCATCTTCAACAGAGTGATGCCGCTGATTTGGGCCGTGTGTTTTCGTCGTATGTCCCCCATCTTGTCCCGACCGATAATTTCACCGCATTCAAGGTTCGTTCTCCTCTCTCAGTCGCTCTCTCTTGAAACGATAAAGATCGTTGTTCTCACATAACAATACGTATGTGCTATAGGTCTGGACTGCTTCTGCTGATCGAGATGAGGACACGACTCGAGCATTCATTTCTGGTTTTGTCAACGACACTTCCTTGATTGAGACCGTGACTGTTTCTGAAGGCGAACTGCAGGCCGCGCAGACGTTGACCCCTCATGTGAGCATCATAACTTCCTACTGGTACTTCATTAAGTCTAAAAACTGATGGGAGTTTTGTCCTTTCACTATACCTGAAGGATTCTTGCGAGACATATGATGCTACGGCTGGAACGAACGAGTCGATGACTTGGCTAAACAACTATGCCTCGCCAATCGTTCAGCGATTAAACGCCCAGATACCCGCTTTCAATTTTACTGTTAGCGATGTCTACGCGATGCAGGAGCTTTGTGGTGAGTTGTTGATGATCTTTGCCATTTTTAACGGCTGTCAAACTCACGTTTTGGCGCGCACATAGGCTATGATACCGTTATCGGGAACGACACCTCTCCGTTCTGTACTACCGACGCTTTTACCAACGAGGACTGGCTTGGGTTTGAATATGCTAACGAGTGAGTGAAGATATTCAAGTCATTTTATCCATCTTCACTGCAATTTATCTAATCGATAGTTCTTTATTTTTATTTTTATTTTTATTCAACCTACGTCCTCAGCTTAAAGTACCACTATTCTTTGGGTTATGGTTACCCCGAGTCTCCTTCACTCGGACTTCCTTGGGTACTCGCGTCCGTTGATCAACTTCTCAATACCACTCTATCTCCATCTCTCGCCTCGTCCAACACCTCGTCCATGAATGCGACTATTGATATTCCCTCTCAGCAAAAGCTCTTCCTTTCGTTCACCCACAGAGAAGAGCCTGCTTTCTTGGCCACCGCGTTGGGCATTTTCAACAACTCTGTTGGTATTGCCGGAAACCTGACAATCGCGGGAAACATTAACGACACGATGACCACTGATTCGATCGACCGAGATCGGGCTTGGAAAACGTCAGAAATCTTGCCTTTCTTGGGCAATTTCGGGCTTGAGTATCTGAGTTGCCCTTTGAACGGAACATCGTTTGTCCGAGTGTGCGTTATGAACCTTTCTCGCGCTTATTACAACGTGCGTTTATTAGTTGCTGACGATAAATTGTTGCACTTGATCTAGTCGAGTCAACCAGGCTCCGATTCCTATCCCCGGCTGCCAGTCTGGACCTGGGTCGACCTGCCCTACCGACGAGTTTATCTCCTACATTCAAGGGAGAAAGGACCAGTACGGGGACTTCGTTCAAGCCTGTGGCCTCGAGGACCAAAAGAATGCAACCTCTGCATTGGGGATTTTCATCGGAGATGTTATTTAAACAAACAGAAACCAAACGAACGCATCATGTGCTCATCAACATACCCATCTTTTTATCATCTCTTTATCTGTAGCATATAGTTTGGATCTAGTTGGAAATGTTTACTTCAATCTTTAGATTGTCATTGGTTGTCCATTCTTATCTTTGACACGATTTCACTTCGTTTCCGACTTCTTAATTGCTTCTACTTTACATGTATCTTCCTATCGAAATGAGTTGCTTTACACATAAGCCACCAAAACTAACAACATGCATTGTAGTGACAGTGTTGTCCGAACACGTATTTCTGGTTACAAACCACGACGCTCTGTCTCCTTCGTACGAGTCCGAGCGTCTCTATATTGTCAGCAAGGAAAAAGGTGGACTATAAGTTGACCAAACGACCGTCAGAAGCTTGCGAAGGGTTCGAGTTCGTTACTGGCGTTCTCCACACTCTTGAGTCACTGGATAAGGCTGGTGCGTCGCTGTATACGTGAAGTCAAGAAGCAAAAGAGTGAGCGGCTCAATCCGTATCCTGGAACAGTGAAACAAAAATAGGAGAAAGTGATGGAAGAGGTTGAGAACGTTCAACGAACCCATCGTCTTCTTCGTCGCTACTGTCAAGCCCGAATCTACCAACGAGGCCCTCTTCTTCATCGTCGTCACCCCTTTCGTGGGTGGCCAAATTTCCGTAGTATCCACCAACACCATCTCCTCTGCGACTCGATCTCCAAGAGCCCCAAAGACCTCCTCCTGATCCCGATCCTGATCCTGATCCTAAACTTCCTTGTCGTTTAAACGGATTCGAGATTTTTGGAAGAGAAGGAAGAGATGGAAGCTGGTCCAGGCCGCGAAGCTGAAGAATAAACCGGTTGTATAGAACGGTTCCGAATAGGTACGCTAAGACGACAGTGATCGCGCTAAGCATGGGAAAGCAGAGTCTATAAGCTGCTTACGTTCTCATCTCGCACAGAAGTCAACGCACATTCGATTAAGGAGGAAAAGGACTAACAGTGCAAAAAAAACAGCGATCGCTCCGAAATTACCTAATACCCCCGATGCGCCGGCCGAACTCGAGCAAGCATGTCTCGTCTTCCATTCAAACACATAACTGCACGACTCATCCTCCTTGGCTCCCACCGGAAGAGCGCCTATCAAGACCGGCTTGCTTACCTGGTTGATGGTTTGATCAGTAGCAGCGCAGACAAAGTGGATCAAAGTTGAGATTGTCATATCGGGTGCTGATGGACAAGGGGCGTCTGAAGTCAGAGCGAGTAGAGGTGTTGGCGGCGAAGTTGATGCGAGAGTGAGATTGCGATCTAGCGCGCTGTATGATGGTGATTATATGGGATCAATGAACACAGGTTCTTTGAAGAGCAAATGTAATAAGAATAGAGCAGCAAAGATCGGCCACGTACCCAATAGACCTATCACCCTGAGAAGTTCTAATGGCGGCCATTACGTGATCCGGATTGGATATTTTCCATAGTTCGGTAACCAATGGTCTGCAAACGTTCAACAGAAAATGTGTTCCACTTGAGGTTGTCAAGTTATAGTCCTCGCTGAAGAGTAAAGGAAACCCCAAAGATGATGGTGAGCTTGTGGATAGAAAAGATGGCATATATATCTTGATTTGATCAATAGATTCATTATTAACTTTTCGTTCGAGAGCGAAGACAGATCCCAGACCTGACCATCCTGTGTAATGGAGCACATCAGACTGGGTAATGTGATAAAGGAATGGTTGTCAAAATCAAACTTGATGATTTGATGATGATGATGGTGATGGAAGAAGTCCGTTAAAATAGAGAGCTGGCATAATGATTCAAACGGAAGAATGTCGGTTCTTTAACCCTAACCACACTCAACAACATCACTCATACCAACATCTATCGCTAGGTAGCCGATCTACCCAAGACAACGACATCGACAACTATCGCTACCACCTTCAACAGAATGATAAAGGAACCTTCATACTCTCTTTGGTTGACACCCTCGAGATCTGCCGCTTCGGACGCCTTTAGAACTCTGATCAGTTCTCTTCCAGGCCCTCGGTTTCCAGCGCATGCAACTCTCCTCGGATCCGCACCATGCGGAACGTCTCTCGCGGATGTCATGAAAGGTGTGGAGGACGCGTTATCTGAGTGGAGAATTTCATTGATGAAGAAGAGCAAGGATGAACTGACAGTAAAGTTTAAGGACGTACGAAAGGGTGAAGAGTACTTTCGATGCGTACTAGTTGCTTTGGAAGGTTCGTATCGATTCAACGTATTGATGCGATGTATGTTCATCTAACTTATAAAGTTCCTTCTCCTTTTTTTCGATATAAACTTAGAACACCCTGAATTGATGCTTCTCCATGACCTGACGCTTAAAAATTTGCCTTCGCCATCTGAACGCCCAGTATACTTTCCTCATATCTCGCTCCTGTACTCCAATATTTCTCTCGAAGATCGCCAAAACATTGTAGATGAGCTTTATAAATCCAGAAATGTGCGCTCACTACCTGGTGGAGGAATAGCTCTTGTTGACCAGTCCAGCGTCTCGGGAGACCAAGGAGCGAAACCTAGTGAGAGACTCATAGAGCAGGTCTCGTTTGACAGAATCAGCATCTGTATAACTAAAGGGATCGAACCAGAAGACTGGAAACCAGTAGGAGAAGTCTTGATTTAAATGTTTTCTGTAATCGTATATACGGATGTCTAGATATACAGTTCATGATCTTACGATGGCATACGTGATATGCGAGATGAGTAGGCAAACGATGATGACGATGATACAGACCACCTTTGGGGATCTATTCGCTTAGTCAGCGATATTCTCAAATTCGTTTCATTATTACCCACCCAGCAACTGTAGATGTTTCCATCCTTCATTCCTTCACTCAGAGCCACATCATGACTGCCGACGTTGAGACTATACAGTCTTCCTTGGCTTTGGCCGCCTTAAATGAACCAACAGTCGCTAGAGATGATCCAAACTCTTCCGGCTCTGAAGATGACGAGGCCATTTCGGCTACTCCTCCAAACGGAGAAGCCACCAAAAAGAAGAAGAAGAAGAAGCCCAAGAAGAAAAAGTCAGCGGCTTCCAAGGCCGCCAATGGAGGCCCTCAGGTTCAGTCTGACCCACCTAGAGTCGGTCTTAGTAAGATCTATACCGATGGCGTCTACCCAGAAGGAGAGATTATGGAGTACACGAATGAGTTTGTCGTTTCCTGTTCATTTCTATCACCTTCCTATGTGAACTTAAATGAATCTTTTGCTATATGCCTGGTTTCCTGTCCAGTAATGCCTACCGATACTCCTCCTCTGAACTTCGAGAGCTAGAGCAAACCCTCCAAGCTGATCCTGCTCAAACTTACCAAGATATTCGACGGGCAGCTGAAGTTCACAGACTTGTTCGAGCTCACGCAAACCGGACCATCAAGCCGGGAATGTCTTTGACGGAAATCGCAGAGAACATCGAGGCTGGTACGCGAGCACTCGTGGAAGAGTATGGTTTGGAAAGAGGAATCGGCTTCCCTACTGGTGTCAACCTGAACGAGATTGCTGCTCACTTCAGTACGTCTCTCGAAATATAAAAAGTCCAAACCGTAGTCCAATCAGCTGATAATATATTACAATATGGTTCCATGCTCTCATCAGGTCCAAACGCGGGAGACAAGACGAGTAAGCGATCCAAATGATCTATTGTTCTCTTCTTTCTCTATCAGCCTCAGATTCTCACCTCTTCTTTCTCAATCTACATGTTTAGTCCTTCGCAGTGAGGATGTCATGAAGGTCGATTTTGGAGTTCAGGTTAATGGTCGAATCGTTGATTCCGCTTTCACCATGTCGTTTGAGCCCACATATGACGAGTTGTTAAAGGCTGTGAAAGACGCCACTAACACCGGAATCAAAGAGGCTGGAATTGATGTGAGGTTGTGTGACATCGGAGAGTCTATCCAGGAGGTCATGGAGTCTTACGAGGTTGTCATTGGAACAGAAACGAAACAAGGTTTGTAGTAGCATTTCTAACCCGCCGCTTCCCGTTTACCTTCTCGTCTGCTCTTTTCCTGATTCCTTCACCCCATTTTCTTCACTGTGTCAGTCAAAGCAATTGCAAACCTAAATGGTCACTCGATCAATCCTTACGAAATCCACGGAGGCAAATCCGTTCCGATCGTTAAGAATAACGATGAAACGAAGATGGAAGAGGGTGAATGTAAGTTGCGCTTATCCTTTTTGCTTCTTTTGCGACGTTTATTTAGCTAATTTCATTGTGTTCTCCTTGGGGGCACATCTTGGATCTGAATATCAGATTTCGCAATCGAGACGTTTGGTTCCACCGGCCGGGGCCGAGTTATTGAAGATGGTGTATGCTCTCACTACGCCCGGTCCAAAGAATATAACGCTAACGGACTAAGGTAATGTCCCGTTCTACTTCTGATTCTTCCCTTTCCTCGAATCGAGTTAATTGAAGTCAATCTTATACTATTCACGCAGACGCGAATCTTCTAAGTCGCTCTTGAAGACGATCAACAAAAACTTTGACTCGCTTCCATTCTGCAGGCGTTATCTCGACCGAATAGGTGAAAGCGGGTATCTTCTCGGCGTGAGTCTTTATCCTCTCTTGTTCCATCATCCTACTTTGTCAAGCTTCGAATCATGTTCTCCACTCTGATCACTCCAAATATCTCTCACTATCCAGTTGAATGAACTTGTATCGACTGGAATCGTCATGGACTACCCGCCATTAACGGACATCAAAGGGTAAACGCGTCGTTCTCTAAATGTCCTCTTTCATAGTCCTCAACCGTTAATTGTTTTTCTTTTCCTTGCTTTCAATTTAAATAGATCGATGACGGCCCAATACGAGCACACTATTCTTCTCCGACCGACGTGCAAAGAGGTGGTTTCGAGAGGTTCCGATTATTGAGCGGGTTTGGATGTGTTCCAAGCCTATTTTCTTTTCTTCTTTCCTCATCAAATGAACGCGCTTCATGTTGTCACTCAATGAGAGACATCTATCTTGATTTATTAATCTGTCGATCGAAAGGGAGGCCCATAATTGTCATATATATTGTCACGAACTACAGCGAATAAACATCGTATCTGAATTCATCGAAATTTCAAAATGAACAGCAATCTTGTTCTTCCATGGGCACCAAGCGGAACCAAGTACCACTCTAACGCAAAGAAGGAAAACCTGAGAAATAAAAACAGCAGGGAGTTCAAGATAAACAAAGAAAACAGAAAGGGGCTGAATTTGAAAATTCTAAGAGATGTTCGTTATTTGAACCTCAAGGGAGGGCACCGATAAACCGGACGACGAAGACCGCGACCAATACCAATAAGAGGTACACCCATCTCTCTAAATCCATCGACTTCAACTGGATCTGGGTATCGATCCCCGTTCCATTTGATTTCAGAGGTTTTCCGTATGGCACTGAAAGTGACATATTGGGATCCGGGGCTGGTGGCCGGTCGAAAGATTCAAGAACTTGGTTGGCGGTCAACTTGGCTCCAGCCAAGACGATGGGAACACCGGTACCGGGGTGAGTGGAAGCGCCAACAAAGAACAACTTGTCATACTTGGGATGTCTAGTGCTCGGTCTGAAACCAAGGACTTGCATGAAATTATGAGCTAGTCCCAAGATGCTTCCATCCTTGAGATTGAATTCCTTCTCCCAAGAATGAGCGTCGTGAACCTTCTCTGCCACAATCATCTTTTCAAAGTCTGGAATTCCGAGCTTAGCGGAGAGTGTCTGAATCACAAACTCCCTTGCCCGAGCAACAAGTTTGTTGTAATCTTGAGGATTTGAAGTGTTAATATGACCACAAGGCTAGAATAGTTCACAATGATGTTTTTGGGAATTGAGTAAAAGTGATGGGCGGGGATGGTCAGAAGACCAAGAACGTGAGAAACATCACGTACTACAAGGATGACGATAGCATCTTTGCCTTCAGGAGCGGCAGAAGGGTCAATCCGCGAAGGGACATTCACGTAGAAAGAAGGATCGGCCGGAAGACCCAACTCCTCAAAAATGGTATCGAACGATCCCTTGAAATCTTCCGCCAGGAAGATATCTACGTGCAAGTGTATATATGTTTTAGTCTTTGCACTTGCAATTCTGGAAGGATCCTTGTAAAGTCACTACTCACTGTGTCCACCCAGACCGTCCACAATCCGATCCATGCTCCAATAAAAGCTCAAACTACTGCAGCTTCCCTTGAGCTTCTTTCCTCCGACTAAATCTGCCCACCAACTTCTCTTTACTTGGCCCAGCTGACCGGTCTTATTTCTGGCATCGTCAGGAATCAAGTGCTCGGACGCATAAACGAGATCAGCGTTGACAATCACGACATCAGCATAGTGCTCCTCGCCGGATTCGAGTCGAACACCAATTGCTCGATCCTTGGCAGGGGATAGAAGAACTCGGGAGACAGGAGTGTTGAAATTGAATTTGGCGGAGGGGTTGTTGCGCTTGACGATTTGAAGAAGAGTGTTGGGAACTCTATTCAAATCGAGCACACGTGAATCGTGATTCAGTATTAAATATGGATTTTTTGAAGCAACAGGAAATGAATAAACTTATGGAAAATTATACATACTGCCAGAAGCCTCCTCTCGGATACCAGATACCCTCGGTCAATTCGGTATACTGAAGAAGAGAATACGTTCCAGGTGCGCTGTATGGGCTCTGGCCCATGTACATCACTGCGAAGGAAAAAACTCTTCGTAATCTGTCGGTTTTGAAGTATCGGCAGACTCTTGTCCAAATAGACTGTTGTCGTTGATAGCACGACCGGGCATTAATACAAGGCCATACGAGACAAATGTACTTGGCAGATATGCAACACTAACTTCGAAGGGATGAAGAGCCAGAATCTGGCCGATAAATTGTAGCCGCAAGAATGCTGCGAAACCAGGAAAGTTTTTCTGCAAAACGTGAACGACCGCGAGCTCATAATGCCTATGCGCCTGTAGATTGTACCGTGGTCGAGTTAAGATCAATACCTGATTGTAATTAAGAGAGCAAGTGATGACGAACTTCTTGAATGAACGATAAGAACCTATCGAACCCGTCTTTTCCCTCAAAGCGCTCGACTTCTCGTTTCAGTAACGCCAAATCGGTTGAGAGAGTGAAGGTCTCTTCCTGAAGAATTATGATGAATGAAAAGTATCAGTGATCGTGGAGAGAGACGTGCTATCGAACTGGCCAGATCACATACATCATGGAAGTGGCAAACGTAGTTCGGTTCACCTGAAGGGGCAAATATATCGATGATAAGCAGGTTGGAAAAGGGGAAAGATTTCGATTGAGGACATACACTTGATGAGATCAACCCAATCCTCCATCTTTTCTCCTAGATCTTCGTATGTCTGTTTGAAAAGGTCCGGCAATAGCAGCAAGCTGGGTCCCTGAGTGGTTAAATGATCAGGATTGTAATCAGTCTTCTCAAATCCTCGAAGTGTTGTAGAAGACCGCGCGAAAGAGAGTACTGACTTGGTCGAACCGCTGTTGAATCGAAGATTCAAGGTGAAGACAGGAGATGTCACTGCGTTAGTGGTGAATGATCAGTGTTTGCTCCAAATGATTGAAGAAACTGACGTAACCGTCCCGCTCAATTAGCGAGCATCGACCGCCAGAGTAGTCATTCTGAAGCAAGCCAGTGAGGAAGGTAGATGGTCAAAGAGAAGGAACAAAAAAGAGTGGGCCGATCAGTTTTGTACGATCTCGATCCTATATCTGACTGGCGTGAAGTGCAATTCATAGGTGAGCGAGAGAATATACCTTTTCAAAGACAGTAACCTGGAAACCTTCTTTGGCCAGACGAGCGGCAGTAAAGATTCCACCGATACCACATCCTGAAACGTATAATCGAACAGAAATAAGCGAGGAAACGCCATGGGCAGTCAGGAGGATGTCAGTCAGTACAGTTGAACTAGAAAAGCCATTTGAAAACAAGGTTTGAACAAAAGGGAGAACCCATCAATTATATGATGGGTATACACATCAGAAGATGACCGTCCAATACTTACCCACGATGATGGCCGTGGGTTTGTTCTGTTCTTGCTCTTTTCCCATCGGTTAGACACTGAATCGATCTCTGGGTTTATGCTGGGCAGAGGTAGTTGAAGCGAAAGAGAGAGATGTGAGTGAAATCGAGAACCAAAAAGAACAGAAAAAAAGGGAAGAGGAAGGAATACGGCCATCTCGTTCAACTTCATCCGATCGGCGATGTTGATGCGATCTATCGCCGAAAGTTCATCTCGATCGGATCTTTGATCTTATCGCGTGTTATGTAAGCATTTGCAAGTACTGATAATAAGTTGTCTCTTTCATTTTGAACTTGTCTCGACGGTATGACGACCAATAAAGGGATGAATGAACAAATTGATTATATAACGATATTGGTACAAAGTCGTACAACTGGCAGCTAGTCCAGGAAACCCCACCGCTCTCTATATGAAACACAAGGGTTTAAGCTCGCTCTCCCCGGAGTCGTCGGGCGAGCTGGAGATCCTTGGGCTGGATCGTCACTCGCTTAGCGTGGATGGCTGCCAAGTTCGTGTCCTCGAAGAGCGACACAAGGTATGCCTCGGAGGCCTCCTGAAGGGCCATAACAGCCGAAGACTGGAATCGGAGATCGGTCTTGAAATCCTGGGCGATCTCTCGAACAAGTCGCTGGAAGGGCAACTTTCGAATGAGGAGCTCGGTTGACTTTTGGTATCGTCGAATCTCTCGAAGAGCAACCGTTCCGGGTCTGTGTAGGAGCATGGGATGTCAGTTTAAAGAAATACTGTGAAAACTGCTGATGAGGAACGATGATGACATACCTGTATCTGTGAGGCTTCTTGACACCTCCAGCAGCGGGAGCAGTCTTCCGGGCCGCCTTTGTCGCGAGCTGCTTTCGAGGAGCCTTTCCTCCGGTCGACTTTCGTGCGGTCTGCTTTGTTCGGGCCATGTTGAGATTTTCTTTGGATTTATAAAGTACGTAGGACTCGAGTTAAGTTGGGAGGGTTTATTGTGTTGGATGAAGAAGAAAAGAGGAAGGGGATTCCAAGAGGATGCATTGAGGTTTTTAAAGCCTTGAGAAAGGAACGCGATCAGATTAAACGCGTCGCGTCACGTCGCGTCACGTCGCATGAATATATGGGAATAATAAAAAGGAATATTTATATATTTAGACGCGACGCGACTGAACGCATCACCGTACATGGCTCAAACCTATCGCATGATCCATTCTCCAGTGGTGTAGACCTTTATACTAAATCTTGCAAGTCTTACTTCTATTATCTACGAAAATTAGTCGCGCCTGTTTCTAAGGATCATGAAAGAGACATCTTAATCTACCAATATACACATGTATTTGTGAGTGGATGGCCGGACGACATCAACTCTGTTCATTTTTCGTTCTGAACCTGCCAAAAAAATCGGATAAAATTGACAAAGCCACAACACGACTCAACGCAATCAGGTAGATAACAGTGTATGCTATCTCACCGAAACAACCCGTCTAGTCGGCTTTGATTTTCTCGGCCTTGACCTCTCGCTCAGTCTTCTTGTGTGTAGACTTCTGCTTTGACGAGCGATTTGCATAGCGCTCTCTGTCCCTCTTGTTTTGTGTCGACTTCTGCTCTGGAGTGAGGTTTGCATACCACTCTAGTTGATGCTTGAAGTACTCGTATCTCTTCCTCGCGCCGCAAATATCACACTTGCAATTTTAAAAAACAATGCATGTGTACTCTCTAGTGATTGAAGGTTTACGAAGGTCGCGCACACAATGTGACGTTGGGTTAAAATTCTGTTTGAGTCTGGTTGAACTTCATTTTTCCCAACAAAGTTGGTGGTAGCGATGAGAAGAGATGGACATGTAAAGTGGGTTGAACTTCATCTTGACGTGCAGAAGTGATGGTTCTTTGTGGTGATTAAAACTTACATCTTATTGAGAGTATGTGAAGCAAGAATAAGGTATAGATATCGACATAATTGCAGAAGAAACGATCGGTTCATCGAGAGGAAACGGTGATGAGAAGAATCGAGACCGAAAACATTTCATTGATTCTTCATCTAGCATATTTGTGTTGAATGGGTGCTAATACGTTTTACATCTTGAGAAGTGATATGTACCCAAATAACCACGGAAGATGGCTTCTAGAGATGAAATATCTCGAAGAAACAGGGTGCATATAGATAAGATAACATCGAAATCAGAGAGGGCTTTGATGATAATAAGGAAGAGGTTGCAAAGTTGATTTCACGTAAACCTTACAATCATACTTGTAGATACAAATCAAGTTTAACAGGTATCTTCTACCACTCATTGTTATACTTCAAATCTTCCATCACGTCCATTCCAGTTTTAGTAAACAGCTAGCAAGCATATAGAATCCCAATATAACAGAACATGTGCAGGCAGTCTCATCTAGAGAGCCACCAAGTTCAAAGAGGAACACAGAGGAGACTCAAGAGAAGAAAAAGGAGAGATACACAGAACAGACGTGTCAGATCAGTATTAAAAAATATATACATCGGATCAATGTTCGCTCGCAGACGATAAGGAGCAATGAAGTAGACAGAAACGTATAGTGATGACGGTAGGGTCGTTCCTCCCGATGAACTCAACCAATTTGGACATGGTGAACGCGACTTCAATCAGAGGCCTAAAACCCTCCTGAGGGTCCAATCCATACCCGGACTCGTTCTTGGAGTATCGCTCAAGATTCACTTGCTACTTGTCAATGATTGGCAAGAGAAGATTCGTCATCAACAAGATGCATCCATCAGTACATCAAGCCATTCTGAAGTTCGATGCGTTCGTCGCGTCGCGTCTGAATATGATAATCTCGATGAATCAATTTAATCGCTTCCTGAATATAATCGCGCCGATTATCCAAATTAATTCAAACGCGGTCGCGTCGAAGCGCGTTCAAGATCGCGTCTATTTACTCGACGCGACAGACGCGTTCCTTGCCCAGACTCAACCTTTCTTTGCTATATAAGCTCCTCTGGTCTTTTCTTCCCTCTCTTTCTTCCCCAATCACCCACTACATTACGTCCTGTCAACCTAACTTCCCACGTACATACCCCATCCCCACTTTATATAACAAACATGTCTGGACGAGGAAAAGGAGGAAAGGTTCGTAGTTGTCCGTTTGGTTTCGTACTTTTTTCACCAGACTAATGATCCTCTTTGACTATTACAGGGACTCGGAAAGGGTGGAGCCAAGCGACACCGAAAGATCCTTCGAGATAACATTCAGGGTATTACCAAGCCTGCCATCCGACGACTTGCGCGACGAGGAGGAGTCAAGCGAATTTCTGGTCTCATTTATGAAGAGACCCGAGGTGTTCTCAAGTTGTTCCTCGAAAGTGAGTCATGTTCTTGTCCGAGTCATTGCCATACGATAAATTGTACTCATCGATCTGCTTTTTGCCTTCTTCAGACGTCATCCGAGACTCTGTCACCTACACTGAGCACTCCAAGCGAAAGACTGTAACTGCTCTCGACGTCGTTTACGCTCTCAAGCGACAGGGCCGAACGCTTTACGGTTTCGGAAACTAGAACTATCATTTCCAATCCTCATTCCACTTTCCCATTTCGTCTCCCTTTTTTTTATTGTTTAACTGGCTTGTTGAGGGTTTGTATGTAATTTTTAGATTGTACTTTTATCGATGATCCTGTTGCCTTTTACTTTCAAGACATGAAAGCTAAGATAAAGACAAATTGTAGAAGAAAGTTTGTAATCTGTAATAAACAAGTCGTCAGTAATTGAACGCTGCGGTTCAAGTAGACAGTCGCCCGAACGACTTTTTTTTACCCTTCAACCGTCATCCGTTCTACAATTTCTTGGCTCTCCCTGCTTGAGTCATGATCACTGCTAGTCATTTCATCTATCCTTTTTCTTCCATCCTTGACGCTATAGCTCACGTTTCCCCTGTCGCAGTTTGATCCTGCTTTGGAAACAATAACTACGACATCAACATCAACAGTATCAATAACAAATAAAATCTTCATCCACAACTCAAACATGCGGACCGATCCGACTGCGTCGCCAAAGCCCAATAAGGCTCTCGCTGCCGCGTTTCTTGCTCATCAAGTCGAAGAGCTTCAACAACAGATCCAGGGTATCAATATCAGTTCAAATCACTCCATTCCATCAGACCCTCACGAGCGACACACTACTCTGAGAGCAAGAGGCTCTGATAGACCAGGTCTTCTTTTCATCCCTGGAGGTGCCAGAGGGGGGAGAGGAAACCGTTATGGAAGAGACTCCACCAGGTCATCAGGTAAACAAGACGATAGAGAATTCGCAAATACTCTTCATTTAGGGGGCTCATCCTATGCTGGATCATCGCACTCTTCTTCCTCGCCCAGCGTTCTCCTTCGAAACCCTCAAAGTGCCTCGTCATCTACCTCGGTTTCCGTCCCAAACTCGAATGCCTCTCCTCAACTGCCTGATCGCCTTTCGCCTTCGGTCTTGGCTTTATCTGCAGAATCTCTTCCTCCTGGTACTGGACCAATTGTGATCGATGGCAGTGCGCTCATATGGGCTCTGCCGAGCGTGAAGAAAATTCTAGCTCGTAGAGAAAGAGAGCTTGTTATTCCTGCCGAGGGTACGCTCGTATCACGCACCACTCTTCAATATCTTCAGATGAACATCTAATTTATGGCACTGTTTCTCTTTCTCTTCTCTTTGTCATCTATATCGCCACATTCATTGCCAAAATCCAGTTCTTCATACACTAGATCTTCTCAAGAAGGGCTCCTCTACCCTTTCCCAAGCTGTTCGTATCGCCACTCGATTCGTAGAGACCCATCTATCCATCCCACGTCCCACAGATTCGTCCCATCCCTCGTTTCGCGGACTTCGAGTTGCTCGTCCCTCTGAGCAAGCCGATCTGCCCGATTTTTCCCATTCAGATGATTCTCCTCCCTTTGACAATTGGATACGATCTATCATAGGCACTGTGCTCCACCTAGCTCTACCTCCAGCTTCTTCATCTATCACATCATCGCCGTCTTCGTCGTCCCCCAGGCCTATACTACTCATTTCATCTTCTCTCGAGGGCGGGGCTTCAAATGCGGTTGAAGAAGATGGGTTTGAATCAGACAAGTACGATTATACCGTTCGTGCTTCGGGCGAAGACGTGAGGCTGGCTACGGAAAAATATGAAGTCGAGACTTTCTGGGTGGCACCGTCTCTTCTTGGTGGATCTGGGTCCGGCGGTGAAAGCGGAAGAGGAGGTGGTGGAAGCGGTGGCTTTCGTGGCGGTCGTGGCGGTCGCGGCGGCCGTGGCGGTGGAGGGGGAGGCCGAGGCGGAGGAAGGTCAAGAGGCAGAGATTACAAGAGTCGAAACGAAGAACCTCAAGAGACTCCCAAGATTGTCCTTCTCAAGCGGCCAACATAAGCAACACTAATCCAACGATAACCTTACTCGTTTTATCAAACATAAAGTCCTATAGACGATAAGAGGCATTCTGCCGACTCGCCCTTTTTGATCAGGGAGAAGTGGATGGTGTGCCTAAACCGCCTACTTTTCTTTTCTGCTCTGAATCCCGTACTCGTATTGTATCGAGCGTTCTGGTGGAAACAAAGCATCATCTAATTTGCCCGTATTCCTCTGAATCAGGTCAATCTATCGTATCTATTCTCATGATTTTTAGCGAAGCTTCATCGAAACGTGACAATACAAAAGCGAGGCACAACGACTAATTATGTCATCTGATCGTCGTTTTCTCCGATGTACTGGCAATGAGCGATCAAAAAACCTGAACTTGTGTTTAGGCCCGTATATGCTCATAAAGTCATTGAATAGTAATGTATCTAAAGACACAATTTTCTTTGGTAAGACTTGGTGTTCCATGAGGAAACAAAGTCTTTCAGAATCCATGAACTCTGAGCAAAGAAGAAAAAAAAAACAAAAAAGTTTATACTCAAGAAGAGTGGGAAGAAATTCTTATAGTCTCAGCATTTGATGCGCACTCCGTGACATCGTTAGTAAAAGGCGAATGATGTATAACGTAAGAGGTGGGCATCGCTGGACGATGGATATGATGTCTGGTTTAAAGCTGAAGGTGCAACTTACGGTGAGCGTTCACTTACGTAAGCATCTCCATCGAATTCTATCTTGATCATCTCGTCCTACAAATCAACCATCAACGAAGATAATATGGATTGGAATAACAAAAGAAGTAGATTCAAGAGAAACCTTACATAGTTTTACGGTTTCAAGGCAATTCTCATGGAAAATTATGGCGATAAGCCGCGGCTATCGTGCTTGGTTCAATAATCTTGCGCAATGATGAAGAATTCTTCAACCCATCCATACCTATAAACGATGAACACGCTTATCAGTGTTGACGAATCAACCGAACTTCTGGTTGGAAAAAGAGCGTTTTGATCGAGATCTGGTCATTTTATCAGATACGTCAGATACGTCTCGTCCGAAAACCATACACTTGATTGATGTCGATGTTGTACCATCTAGACTGTGAGACTTGCAAAAGAGACCCAAATCTATCCGCGCTTTGATTTAAGCAGGCTCTTGACGGATGAACGAACTTTCCTTATTCAGACATCATGACAGTATGTAGAATTAACCGCGATGAAAAGTGGGATTAAACCAGAACCTGCGTACGGTGTTGAATCGGTAGATATACCTGCGTCAAAAAACCGACAGTTCATCATGTAGTCATCGTAAGTCTGAATAACCGACAACTTCAAATCTGCCAGATGTGCCAACTCGACGTCCTATCCCATTGTAACAACTTTCAAATCATGAACAGCCCGAGAACTCATCAGCCGATTAACCAGAGTCGGATCCAACATTCGACTCTACATCTCCACCTCCTTCATCTCTAATATTTCTTTGATCCTCTTCGAGCGCCTAGAAAGACTACACTGATGTCTCGGGAAAAAGGAAGGAGTATCGTTTGTTCTATGAACCGGCTGTTAGCATAGGAAAGTTGGTTGAGGAGCCTGAACGAGCCATCGTCTTCCATTTGTTCGTTTGTTTGTTTGTTTGGAATGTACACATTTCCTATCATTTGTACAAAGAAGCAATATATTGCAAAATATAACTTGCCGGACAACAATGTCCCCCTCTTCTCGAGTTCTATTAGGCCTAAAGGACCCATCGCTATTAACATTTTATATCGAAATATGATCACTGCATCCATTTTCGAAATATATTCATCCTATGTTACCTTACCAAGTTTCTTGATAGAAACTTGGATATTTATGTCGTCCGCGTATCTCATCTTCGAACAACTACTCATCCTCATCCTCACTTTGCTTCACAACAGGATATTTCAAAGCCTGCCAAAATAGAACCCCGTTCATGAGGAATATGAAGACAGTCCAAGGATGAACAGGGTCGGATACGTGAGATTTACCAAACGTCGAATGCAAAATCGTAGGCGTCCAGTTGACTTTTGTCGTCAGATCATAAAAATTAGATGTGAGAACCATTGAGGTGATATCAGCAGAAAGTTGACAAAAGAGATTGAGAAAACAAAAAGAAGAATCTCACAGATCATTGCCATAAATTCAGCCCATGCAAAAGATGGGTATGAACCACCAAAACAGCCTAATCTTTTGTTTAACAACATCTGGCTTGCCACGCCCATCAGATCTATCGCATCATTAAACCAGATGGTAAACTTAAAATATGAGATTATATGAACGAGACCTCCAATGTATGACGAAGGGGGAGAGATGATAGGGGCTGGGGTCGATGTATATCGATGCGTAGGTGAGATGAGATTAGGTAGCTTCATGATGTGGGCTAGACATATTGTCAAAACAGCTACGAGCTGACGAATGGATTGCGAAAGAATTTACAGTTAGTTAAGACCTTACTCTAGAATTGATCTTGAATGAAAAGACAAGGACGACGTAGGAGAAAGAAACGTACCAAACCTCGTTGAAACCATGTGAACTGAGAGTCGACCCTCCTACTCCTTCTCTCTGAATGAGTCAACTTGTTCCTCTTCACTCCCGTTGGTAACCATTCGTACCGTCCGCTCCATTGGATGTTGAAGCCCCACCATAAACAAACCCAGACCCAAACTTCTCCCAGATTATAAGACATTGCTACAGCAATGAACGCCTTCATCAAAAAAGGTTCCGATTGGAATCTGAATACTAATTTGATGATTCTAAGGGCTAAAGTTAGAAGGCGGGGGGGTATGCTGATACCGGTGCTCAAGTTTCGAGTGCACACATAATGAACTTGAAGGATTAGGAGAGTAAGATCTCCAAGCAAGAAACCCATGAAATGAAGAATCGCCCGAGAAACAGGCCGGCGAGAAGATCCATCATCATAACCCAAGATTGCATCTGAAATTCCACCAGAAACATGTGGTTCAAGGTGAAGGGTACAATAGAAGAACAAATAAAAGCAAAATGCAATATGTAAGTGAGTCCCAACATCGAAGCATGTAAATTTGAAGGACAAAGAAACATACTCCACAATTCTCGGCTCTCCAATGCGCTAGCTTCATTGTAGGCGCTATTGATGGAATGTTCGTCTGGGGTTTCTGTTGAATCATAGATGATGCCATTTGAGCTTCCCATGACAAAGTTTTTCAAGTTCGATTGAAGTTCAAATGCGATACGCCATGGGACGACAAAGAGATCTGTTTGCGGCGCATGTTAGCCATAACGAAGAAAATTGTAGAATGGATGCTCAGCACAAAATTATGGCAATTGTTCTTCGTTTAAATTTATTGTCGAGAAAAAGAATCCTCACCAGATTGGTCCATGGATGATACATTGACGCGCGGCAGAGAAATCCAATCGTGGGAGCCAGCCGCATGTCCACCTTCCCATCATGACAATCACATCAATTATAAAAGGTTGAAGAGTGGAAGTTAGAGCCAATATCCATCCAGGCTATCCCTTCACACAAGCGTATAAGATGTTTGCTAGAGGATGCCACTCACGTAAAGCCACATTAGGTCCATAGAACGCCAGGCTATGTTCAATCTCGGTCTCGAGCTCGCCTTTTTCAATGGATGTCCCTGTTGAAGAGACGTTTAGTACAAGATGGGAGGGAGTATGACTGGCAACATAGGCGTCTATATGTTTAATGTGCGGTCCTAGTCGATTCAACTGATCGTGATCGATTGGACCTGGGGTCGAGATCATGTTTTCGATGATCTGATCATTGAAAAAAAAAAAGAAAAAAAAAAGAGAAATCAAAATAATCAGTTCATGTGTTTACAGAGCGCTTTTTTTTTTGGAAACTAGATGTCGACGAACTCCACTATTCTTCAGATACAGATACCTTTCCAAGTCATACACTGGTGTCTGTCTCGCCACTGAGATCCAAGTGCTTGTCTTGATCTTGATACTTGCATTTCTCCGGACAGAAAGCCCTGATCTCTCATCCATTTCGTTCTGAGTCGGGAGTATGTCGGTTGTTGTCAGGTTTGCCCCGTTTTTGGAAGGTTCCAATTGGCTCCAAGTGGTCCATCGGTCCAGCACAGGTCGCAAGGCAAACTCTTTGACAGCAGTAACGTCGTAAAACGCATCGAGTGAAGCGGAAATATTTCTCCATCGAGATTCATCATCGTTACCGATGGTATCAGGTTGAGGGTCGACAGGACGAGCAAGCTTCTCAAGCGGATACTGAGTCCATGAGGTGAGTGTCGGATTCAGACGAACGGCATCTGTTTGATTGAACGCTGTCAGAGTGGGTGGATGAGGAAGGGACAACGCGGGATCCGGACCGGATGGAACGACAGCAAATGTGTTGACAATTTGAGGAAAGTAGGTGTGCGGTTGGTACATCCGCGCTCTACGGTTTTATGAGCAAAGGGTGCGTCAATGAAGTCAGACATGAACGTTGAGAACTAATGAGACTTAAGGACCGATCTTCAGAAGAGTCAAGAAACACATACAATACATCCTGAGAGATAGGCAGGTCAACGGTCTTGTAAAAGATCTTAGTCGTCGAGTTGAGATCCATGTGGGAATAAATGACCTGACTAAAGATAGACTCCCATTCTCCAAACATCTCTTCCTCCTTCGGAACACTAGACTCTGTATCGTTTTCTCCCGAATTGGAAACAGCTAGTTCTTTTCCAAATCTGATATATACATTGGCGACCACATCAAAATAAGGAACGCGCTCTCCATAATAACTCTTGATCACTGAGGATGTGTCGTCAGTTGCAAATGTATGGCTATAAGGTTCCGACAGAATCGACATGAACCCTCTTGCAGCGCTGTACAAAAGGTAGACAAATCCGGCGGAGAATATCAAGACAACAGGGATGACAAAAATGGCACACAGCTGACGGCACGACTTGGCTGGTGTTTTCCGACGGACCCGTAAAGATCTTTGATCCATTTCGAAGACATTGACTGATTCAGCGGTAGAAAGATCGGTTGGGGCAAGACTAGAGTCCTTGTCGAAAGACGATATAGGATCCATCACGTGTATGATGAGGGATGGATAGGTAGTCCGATGTCGTTAGTGGTATGAGAAGAGTGTACACAACGGAATTGTACAGAAATGAATGATCATTCTAGATTCCAAAGCAAAAGAAGAAAGAGATCTCTTAGGACGTATATAATCAGCATTCCATCTGGTTGGAAGAAAATAAATGAAGGTTGAGCGTCAATTCTACCAATTTCAGATGTTTCGGAGCTCACATCAAAAGAGTTAGTCTTCAACGTTCTGTCGATCTTAACAGATGAACGTCATGTTTTCTCTCCACATTCATCAGCTGTGAGTTTGACTGCCTCGAATAAACATACGGGTTTGTAAGTTAATGAGCGCTTGTACATATTGAGACGGAGAATGAGAATAACTCTCTATCTCTGTTATTGAAATCATGTTTTTCATCGATGGAACATATGGATGTCTGAACATGCCAGATATTCATCTTGGTGTTGAACCTGTTATTCGGATGCTCATCTTACTTAGCCTCCTTACTCTCAGTCTCAGACGCTCGATATCGTTTGCTATTGGATATATTGTCATCACTATCAGGTATAGACATTCGCAAGATCATAGAATGAAAGCTGGTGAAGGGTGTTTGTATGGATAGTAGTAGCAAAGAAACACATTCCCTTGATATAACACAAAGAGCCATACGGCTAGTTTCTGCTCGCACAAGTAGCCTTAAGCTTATTAAAGAGTCGTATGAAATTCTCTGCACAAACATATACATATGATGTCTTTCTTTCTATCTTTCCCGCTCAAGCTATCCTTGGAACAGCAGCTAGCTTTGCTCCCGCAGCGCTCCGTTTGGGTCGACCCAAGCCATGACGAGGAGTCCATGGTCCCAACGAGTCGTCCTTGAGACGAAGAAAACATGATATGCTCAACAGTTAGTCATTGCGCGCACTCTAAGAATTCTGCTCGTCGTTTGTAGCTAGAATGATGCAGATACTCACAGCCCAGAAGTCCATCGGGTAGTCCTCGCCACGGTCCGCCATTCCTCCTTCCCATCCGGCCGTCCTCTCCCCGGCAGAAGTCTTGACTTTGCCCAAAGCAAGACTGGCCTCATACGGAGTCAAAACTGGTCGCCCAAAAGCAGCACCCCAGTCTATCGACAATCTTGGGCACGACGTTTGAACGAAAATTGAAATTGATGGCGGAAATAACGACACCTTGGCAGGGGAGAGCTCAGAGATCAACAACGGCAAAGGAGGTGCTGTTTGATCTGTCTCTGTTGCGGGCAATGACGACGTGATTGACTGATAGACAATCATTCCAAAAAAAACAAAAAAAAAACAGAAAAAAAACAGAAAAAAATTAAACATCGAACTGAACGAATCGACGTAGAACAGAATAAACTCACGTTGATCACGCTTACACTACCCTGTCGGCCTAGCGTACCCAACACGACCGCCCAGCTTCCCCGACCCTTTCCTTTCGCCGTGTTCTCTATCATCAAACTCTTCCGAGCCACATTCACAGCCTGAGCTCGACTCTCCCGCATAGATTCATGGTCATACAGCTCTCGAGTAAACTTTTTGCTGTATGGATCATATCGGAACGCTGGGACATCCGGGTTTGCAATCATTATAGACTCCAAATGAAATCGGCCGTCTCCAACATAACTTTGAAAGAAAAAATCAAATATGGTTCAGTCAGATATGAAATCATACAGAAAAAAAAAGGAACAGTATTACTCACAGCAATGCATCGACGTCTCTCGCCAGTTTTGGCGCAGTGCAACCCAAGATCTCTCCCGGTGAGAGCGGTCTAGCCTGAGGTATAACAACCTCGTACTTTCCTCTCCATAATCCCTTTTCCTCTTCTTCCTTCTCCCTCTCCTTTTCCAACACCGCCAATGCCTGAGCACATTTCTCCGTCGTTTGTGTCTCCTTCGTCGGTGTTGATGAAAGCGGAGGAAGGGACTCCTCTAATTGATTTCGGAGGACCTGAACGGAAGCTACGAACTGAATTGTCGATACCAACGCCAACTTTGTTGGTGGTTTCCCGTCGTCTTCACCTTTCTCATCCTTTTTGTCTTTCTTCTCGTTCTCGGTAGATGTGTTTGGCAACTCTTCCACAGGCTCTGGCTCAACCCCAACCATAATACGCTTTCTGCCCTCCTCTGCTGCCGCGGATTTTTCAGCGGCTTCTGCTCGTAGTTGTTGATTGATCTGTTGGTCAACTGCATGACCTGCCGCTCGTCGATCGACATGTAAAACCGCCCGGCTAAATGCGTCTTTGGAAGACGGAAAGGCCGTTCGCACAGTAGATACCAAGTGATGCGCGTCGATTGAGATTTCAACGAATACATAGAGCGTCTTGAGTGTTGTTTGTGTAGTAGGAACTATCGTAATGTAGATTTAGCGTGGGATACGTCAGCTTAAACGTTGGCTAGGCGGATCGAGTTCAAGGAAGACATGAGAAGCTTACTCAGACAGGAATGACCGTAGTGAACGATCATATCAGCGCCCAAGGACCGAGCAGTGAAATCATCGATACAACATGCACCTATGTATTTCTCAGAAACTCCCTATTTAGCCAAAGGTCTGATGTTGAATAATCAGTTAAAGGTATGAAAAGCATAGGCTTACCGTACGTGACATCCTACAAGTACATCAAGATACCAAATAGAACGATTCAAAATTCCCATCAGCTACACTGAAAATCCATGTTGTTTTCACCGTTAAGAGATTGACTCACAGCCAGAAGAATAGGATGTGCCGATGTGAACCTACAAAAGAATGAGACGGTTGGCCGCATGTCAGCATCAAAGTAGAGATTAAAGTTCGATTCACATTCCAACCAACTACCTTTCCAGAATATCACCAATCAAACACCCATATATCATCAGACCTTCGGGCATCTGCAGCGCAACAGCTTGCACGTTGTCTCTTCTCATTTGATGAATGGTTTTGTGGATCTAACCATGGAAAATTCATCGTTTATTATTGGTGAGCATTCGGACTCATTCTCTCTCTTGAAACATATGCGCTTATCAAGACCGACACATACCTCAAAATTGTAGTTGGATGGAAGGGCTCCGATAGCCCGGTTGATTTCTGGGTCGTTCATGATCTCATCAGGAATTTGGTTGAGTGGTACCCGTACTTTAGAAGGTCCTCCCGCTCGACTTCTGGATGAGGTCGAATTCGTGCCGACAAAACGTTTCCTGGGTTTTGACGCCGAAGGCGTAGGTGTTCTGGAGATAAAGCAATTCTCTAAAGAATGAGTTCTCAAGCACGTTGCTCGCATAGAGGAAAGAAAATATTTCTCACTTGATAGAAGATGTTGCTTCAGACATGATGAATGGGCAAACGGATGGTGGTAGAGAAAGCATGAAATGTGGTTGGGCAGGACGAACAAAATGTTTTGCCTTCCGGTTACTAACCGATGACCACCCAAAAATTCCAAAAACATTTTCGAATCTGTTTAGTGAAAGCAAGACTTCTTGGACTCCATTCACACAACCAACCGTCCTCCTCATCATCATCACTGTCTTTCCTTCGCCATGGCACAGCCATCTTCAAATATTCTCCGGTTCACTGGACATCTTTATATCAGACAACGTCTTGTTCTTAGTTTGTTGTCTGGGAAAACCATCAGGATAGGAGGTGTTCGAAGCGACGATGTGAACCCAGGTCTCCGAGGTTCGTATGATTCTAATCCTTTCCTTCTTTAGAGCCTTGAGTTCACCTTCTGGATGGCTGCTTGTGTCTCTTTTGCAAAACGCCCATGCAGATCATGAGATCTCTTTCCTTAGACTCCTCTCTAAAATCACCAACGGATCCATCATCGATATCTCCACTACTGGTACTTCCCTTCTCTTCACCCCCGGTGTCCTCCTTGGCGGACACCACACCCATGACTGCCCCCTCTCTGTCTCTGTCGGCTATTTCCTCGAACCGATATCTCAACTCGCATTTTGGGGAAAGAAGGACCTATCATTGACTCTCAGAGGTATCACCTCTGGTCGGAAAGATTTGGGTGTCGATCTAATTAGAACGTACCTACTCCCGACGATGCAACTCTTTGGAGAGCTCGAAGGCCTTGAACTCAAAATTGTCAAGCGAGGAGCTGAACCGCTCGGTGGTGGAGAAATCCTATTCCGTTGTCCGTCCATTAGATCTGTCAAGACCTTAAATTTTGTGGATCCAGGTCGAGTGAAAAAAATTCGAGGTGTGGCTCAATCGGTTCGAGTGTCGCCTCAGTTTTCGAACCGATTGGTTGAGTCTTCCAGAAGTTTGCTCAATCCGCTCATTCCGGATATATATATCTACACCGATCCTTACAAGTCTGCAGAGTCAGGGTTGTCTCCCGGCTATGGGCTTTCTCTTCTCTCAGAATCAACGACAGGGGCGATGCATTGTGCCGAGGTTGGTTATGAGAAGGGTTCCTTAGAGACTCCGGAAGACGTAGGACGAGCCACAGCGGCGCTTTTGTTGAATGAGATCAGTGGAGGTGGGTGTGTTGGAACATACGGTCAAGGTTTCGTTTTGCTCGCTATGGTATTGGGAAGTGAGGATGTAGGAAGAGTCAGGCTTGGAAAACTGAGTGCCAATTCGTGAGTACTTCTTCGACCTCCTTCGCTGATATAACGCGTTGAAAGGCAGCCATTGATCGTCGACCTCTTTTTGTGTTGCCTTGGCTTAAACCCATCGAAGAATACAACTCATGCGCGATATTCGAGCATTCTTTTCCACCACTTTCAAAATTACCCCTGTCAAGCCCACGATTGCCTCAAAACCTTCCACTGATTCCGATCAAGACGAGGATGAGGATGAGGATGAGTCGCCGGCAGTATCTGCGCCCAAGAAAGAAGAATTTATTTTGAGTTGTCTCGGAGTTGGGTTCTCTAACGTCAATAAGAGCGTTGTGTAAATCGAACGAAGTGAATGTTTAATGCATGGCCTTTTATCTAGACAGCCATTTGTCTTGTGGACAGCCACTGGAGTTGAGCCTCATCTGTCATGAAGGGTATCACACAATGAATACATGCAGAACAGGATAACAAAGAAGTAAAGGGAAAGGGAGGAAAATTGTACTATCTGTAGAAAAATCAAAGAGAAAGATCGGAGGACAACGTAAAAATGGGTATTTGTTTCAAAAGATCAAACTCAAACAACGGCTTTCATTCGAAATGCAGCAAGTTTAGAAATCCCATCATTCTTCACGGGTTCCAAATTTTCTTTCTGTGAAGATTAAATTGGAACATAAAGTATGGAGAAATTATGGACATGTGTCAGGTGCTGTGATCGAGAAGATTTAGGAGTGTAATTAAACTTAGAAACGTTACTCACGGCAGCCTCTTCAGCATCGTCCTCGTCTCCTAGATCTATCATCATCGGCTCTTCATCATCATTTTCCATCGAGGGATCGATTTGAGTCTCTTCCGCATCAAGATCTTCATCCCCTTGAGTCTCTTTCTCGTCCTCGAACGACTCTTCTGCGTTCGTCTCGGAAATTTGCCCTTGGATTTGTCCCAACCCACTCGCCTTCTTATTGAGAACAGGCCGCGAACCCGACTCTTCATCGTCTGATTCAAGGGTTGTCGAGTCATCATCTTTTCCAAGAAGTTTTCGCCCAGGCTTTTTCTTAGAAAGCTCCTGGCCGGGAGGCAGGCCAAACAGGGTGGTTTGCTTTGATCCTTTAGCTGTTGTCGTTCCGGTGGTAGACTTCTTCCCTCTGTCTTTAGATTTGGAATCTTCAACCAATCTGGCGTCGTCAATACGATCAAAGAACGAGGTGCTTTTCCCCACTGTCACCGGCTTTCCGATGTTTGAGCGGGCGAAAGGGTTGGAGGCAGCGGAATTAGCATCTTTCTTGGCAAATGGGTTCTTCGGTACCGTCTTCGGAGGCGGCGCCATAGCACCCTCTCCGTTCCCTCGTTTCCGACGCTCTGGAGGAACCGAGAAATCATCAACTACTGTATCCCCTGTCCTTTTCCTTTTCAAACCTTCGTCCAAATCATGTTCGTCCCCATCACCTTGTGCATAGGATTCTTCCCCCATGTCCACGGGCAATTTGGGAATAGATGACTCTTCTTTGGATTCGTCATCCATTGCGTACGAGTCTACAGTCAACCTTGATGAAGAGATCGAGACAGGCGTCGGATCGGGTGTAGCAGCGAACGTCCGTTTGCCGCCAACAGGTCTCGGCGCAAAACCTGGGACGGATTTGACCGATGGTTTGGTGACCTTGGGATGAACAGCATTGGAGGTAACATAGTCGAACTCTGATCCGGGTTGAATGTATTGACCCCCTCCATTTCCCCATCTACCTCCTTTACCAGCCCGTTGCTCCATCTGATCACGCTCGTAGATCTCATCCTCTTTTAAGGATCGAAGGTCCATAATCTTTTCTCGGAGACCCGGAAGGTGGTAGAATGCAGCGATCTGCACAGCAGAGTCTATTGATTTTGTGGAGTTGAGTAGACGAGCGGCGTCGAGTGCGCGAGCTAATTTATCGGCTTTGCAAGCAGTTTGTATGAGTTGTAACAAAGACTTGTCCTGGGCAATCTCAAGACGGAAAATCTCGTCAGAAAAGGAAGTCGACTGGCTTGCAATTTGAGCATCTCGGTAGAAGAGAGCTTCCATGCGCTGTCGAACCACGCTAGAAATCAAGAAGGTTGAGAACATCAAATGGTGATTTTTTGAATAGGTCAATGAAATTATTATTATTTAGCTTACGATTCTTCTAGTTGGCCGTGCTGGTTCTCCCTATTGAGAAGAGGAATGTTCATATCGAGATCTGAGATGAGAGGTCGAGGGAAGTAAGGCGAAGTTTCTCGTCCCTACACTCAAACGCGTACTATTCAGCTCTTAACGAATTTTGGCTCTGTTCGTAGAGGACGGAAATAATATGATGCGATATGATAACGAACCTTGAGAATAACGGCCATAAACTTTCCGTCTTGGACTCCCACAGCCCAGTAACTCTCGTCTTTACCCTCTTTTCGAGTCAATAAGTTTGTATCTAAAGCAGGTACCCACCGGGCTTGATGAGGACGACGGAATCTATCCAGGACAGAAATGATTCCTCGGGAATCATATATGAGCGGGTTCTACAAACGAATGTTTAAAGTGTCAGACTCATAGAAATAACAATGAAGTGAAGAAACCCTCTGAATCGACCTACTCCGACATCAGAAAACCCAATCCATTTCAAAATTGTAGATTTCGGAAGCGGCAGTCGACCTTCCTGAATGATGTCGAAAGACTCGAGATTGATCAAAGTAAATCGCAAGTTTTGGCAGCCTGATAATCGTCATGCTCGTTATCAATAAAGTGTGACAAAGGTGAAGAAATATAGAGAAAAGCATACCATCAAGACTCGTTCCACCTTCCCGGTGAACGACCAGGAGCTCCTGCTGTCCAGCTGTCATTGAAACAACTTCCTCTCCCAGCATCCAGATATACCGCTGAACACCACTTCCAGAGAAGAAACGAAGATAGCCCTTAGATGTGGCCGCGATGACCATTCCTGTCGTGTCGTCTAGTCTAGAGGATTTGGTGTCACTGGTGGAACGACCACCAACAGCGACAGCGATAACGCGTTCTGATTTGGGAAGATCGTGAGTCCATTCAGAAGATGTTGATGACCACGTATCGAACAATCTGTAATGAAGGGTAGAGATAGGATTTATACTATCCGGTGCAGATGCAAAGACAGCACCCTTTTCGCCTGTGACCAGAAGCTCGGATTTTATCAGCGCCACCCAGGCACGCACATTGGAAGAAAAGAAAGAAAGAAACTCAGAGCTAACCTAGGGCGGCTAGATCATACTTGGTATGATCCTGAAAATGAAATCCTCGTCGGCGACTAGTATCGTGAAATTCTACGTTGACCACATTATGGGTCTCCTGATCGGTAATGTCAATAGCGCCAATCATATTGAAAGCTATGTAGTCAAGATCATGCATACTGTTAGCGTCGGCATCTGATGAGATGCTGATATGAGTTGTGAGCACGAACCCAAATATCTTTTTTTGCCACGTGAGGCCGTTGAACCCGGTTGGAAGGCAGGTTGAGATTTCGCCACGCTGACTATTGGATGAAATAATCGAAACGATTAGCAACCACTAAGCATATCATCATTCTGAGATGAAAATAGCAATGGACCATGCTTACCAATTTCCTTCTCTCTGACCCTGCCAATGGACTTCTCATCACGGGCCCAACCCATGTATCCGCCCTCGTATTCGTCCCCATCGGCAAGGAATGCTCTATCATCGTCGTCCATCTCATCTTCCATCTCTTCATCGTCTTCATCTCCGAGAGCGGTATCATCTCCGTCTCTCTCACCATCCTTCATTCGCAATTTTTTCTTGATTATGGCCTTCTTATCGTTGGCATTGGCTCTTCTGTTGAGAGGCTTGTCCACATCCTCTCTAGCAACTGTTTCATCGTCGTCGTCGCCAAATAGGGGTGATCTTGCTTGGCGGTTCGGCTCAGCTAAAGGGGCGATTTCACAAGGATGAAGGAAGGTAGACGGAATCGGATCGTTCCATCTGCCAAATGTGCCTGACGCATCAGCATATATGAGAATGTTGGACGTGGGTGAGAATTGAAGCGACGTGATGGCCGAGGAAGAAGACTTTGAGGGTATGTATCTAAAACAGCGAAATAAAGCATTAAGTCCAATGTGTTTCACGCACAAACCTTGGTTGAGCGAACTTGGGAGAGAAGAGGAGAGAAACGAACGAGGCGATCACTTTCTTGGTCGACACTTCCCAAATTAAAATCTTCCCATCGATGCCAGAAGAACCCAGATATCTACCGTTTGGTGAGAAACAGAGTTCTGCAACCGACGAATTATGACCATTGTTATCGAACACGCCCATCTTCGACCATGAATCTCTTTGTATTTGTAATATTTCTATGATTCAAAATATTATGTTAGTCGTTGTCAACGTTCTCCTTATTTGGAAAGATGGGCCACAGGAAGAATCTACGGACCATGCGACTTTGTAGGCACTACAAACCATTTTCCACTAGGATGCCAAACGGGTGTAGTTGACTTGATTTCCTCTGGATCTGTGATTTCGAATATACCCTCTAGACTTTTCAACAATGTGGGTGGACTCCAGGTGTTTCCATTGACATCGTCGTCGGCGTCATCATCAAATTCGTCACCGTCAGTTAATGTATTTGGCTTGAGCATGCAGAGAGAGGTGTTCCAGATCAAAAGCTTTCCATCGCAGCCTGACGAAAGAAGGACTGTTCCATCTGGTGACCATGTGAGAGACCGAGGTGGCTTTGTATGGGAGTGCGCTGAAGGAAGAACAAGAGGTGTTCGAAGTGAGGTCATGGAGACCGGTAGGATCTTGATGTGTAGATCGCTGGTGATCAGCCCAAAAATGGTTATAGTTAGGGTGTTCGGTCTCTGCTTGATCTTGAAAAGAGACAATGTACGTACTCAGAACCACATGCTACTCTCGTCCCACTTGGGTCAAACACCGCACATCTGATTGCCATCCCCGAGGCACGGGTCAATAGGCCAGCAAACGTGATCTGTCCCGATGGATCTCCGTTGATGGGCAAACTGAAGAGTCGCAAAGACGAATCAGAGCAAGCTGTTATCAGTTGAGTTTTCTATCGAATGTCGAAAACCCACATCGGCAAGTGTCAGACATCGTAGGACTAGAACATATATATTGATAAGTAAATTGAAAGAAATAGACGCACCGAGCAATTCAGCCAGTTGATTTCATCTGAATGTTCTTCCAACAACCTAGGCTCGATATCTGCTCCAGCGGCTGTCTCAAAGATCCGGACGATTGTATCCTTCCCTGCTGTGAAGATAAGTCTGAGAATTCACAACCGAAAGGCCGTATGGAAGGTGTTGAGTCCGTAGTTGAGACACTTTCACTATAATCACGACGACAAACACCTACTGTCCATTTGTCGAAAATGTAGCCCTGGTAAGGCCCGGTGTGTGGGCTGGAAGAGACACAATCTGGTCGGACGTGGCCTCTTGAGGTGCCATTTTCTTATGCGATTAATAAGGAAGTATTCAGAGCGATAAGTTACAAGAAATGAAAAGAGAAAACAGTGGGCTCGGCGAGGATGATGATGATGATGATGATGGTCGCTCAAAACGAAAATGGTCGGAAGAGAAGAAACATTCAAGACGCGTTGACTGGACGTGTCGGCTGTCAACGCGTCAACTCGTGTGGAAACTCATTTAACGCTAATGGTTTCAAAAAAAAAAACATACACATCGATAGAAATTGAACCATACAGCCTTAGTGAATTAGACATAGATATATACAATACAGAACAAAGATCAAATCGGACAATGTCACAACCATCTAGATCTCTATGACAGTCGAAAACATCCCCGCCCAAATCGCACAAACCCACACAGAGAGCATGCTGAACCGGACGGTACTAATTAGGATTTCTTCCCGTGTACGCTCCCTCCATCGTTGAATGATAGAATTACCCAATGAATAATGTGCTTCAGTGACTTCCTTCTCTCCATCGGTGTTCTTATGTACAATTTTTGGAAGATCTTCTGAACGGAAGATCGGGCCTGATGATGGATCGTGTGCCCAAGAAGGGACTGGAACGCTTGGTTGAATTAGAGGTGTTGTTGCAGAAATAGGTCGTTGAGAAGCAATCTGGGATTCTGTGAAAAAATCGCCGTGGAGACCATATGGAACTTTTTTCCCGGAGGTGAAAGACATGAGAGTATCAGAACTGTCCTTCAAATACAATAATTGAGTGTGTGAAAAACTGTAAATTACCTCGAGAGGGAAGACGAATTCTGCAAACAACGGCGGTCGAGTCCGATGTGCCTACCGGCCCCAGGCCGATTTGAGCGGCATCGATGATCCACACTTGAATTTTCAAAAAAGAAGGATCCTCAACGCATGCAACCAAAATCGCTTAAACCGACAGATAAAATAGTAGAGAAAACTCACGCTCACTCCCTGCTCCTTCTTTGCATTCTCCAGTTTTGTCAAGTCCTGCCGTCTCATCGAACACGTAACATACTAGCCAGCCCTCATCTTCAGTGCCTTTCCCAGTTTCATCATCTCTGTCCGCCTTCCATTCGCACTTAGGGACAAATGCAGCTTCTTGGCCATATGTACCCTCAGGAAACTTGAACACCCTGATCAGCCCTGGCTGTTCACCTCTGTTTCTTGCCTCCATTAATTCCTCTACATCCCGTTTATCCACCGGCGTGTTCCTCAGCAAACCTTGCTCTTTTGAGAGTGACATTCCTTTTCGGACAAGCGATCTGACATCGACCTTGAGAAGACAGTCGATTTTAGTTCCAGATCCAAGACAAGCGTCGAATCCTCCGGTGGAGAGCGAACAAGCATAGATCCACCGGGTCGATTGCATACCTAGCTGAGGTGGAAACGCTGAGAACTCAAACGGTGTGGATAACAATGGAAATCGATCCAGTATTTTATGTTCGGGACCTGAGGAGGACATGTCGAATCGATAGAAGGTCAATAGGGAGATATCGCTTTCTTCGGGTATCACAGTCGGTGGAGGTAAGGGTGCGATGACATTTCCAGCTGTAGATACGAGCTTGGCGGATCGAAACCTGCAAGTTAATAAATTGAACGACTCCGAGCAATCCAAATCAGTCGTAGAATCCCATGCGTTGGCCGTATCTTTTTCATCATAAGAAAAATGGTCTTAGTTCCTGGATTTCGTAGTGTTATTATACACGTAAGCAGAGCGAAAGAACGAACGGAAGATGCAGCACGCTTCCTTGTCTTCAAACCACTTGACATCGCCCTCGTCTTTTTCACCAGTGTACATTCTGGGAAATATCCCGAACCGACTAGGCTGGTCTTGATAGAATTTGATCATTGGCTCTGCCTGGAGGAGATTCAAGGGCGAGAGCGAGAGAGGAAGATCTAAGATCAATGATCGAGAGAGTGAGCAGGCAAAGTCATGCATCTTTGTAAATTTACAAACACATGGCAGATTAATCCTACTTGATATACAGTCGTGAGGTTTTGCCGAACGAATGATAGAGAAGAAAGCTAGTGCTTACCATCCTTGGTGCTGATATGCCTGGAATAGGGACGGAAAGTCTCTTGGCCTGCCCATCTTTACCAATGACCGAGTGATGAACATACGGCGGATAAAATCCAGAGCTATAAAGCACAAGATCGCCTGTCTGTGGATCTTTTTTCGGGTGTGCTGTCATCCACTCGTGAAACTTCTTTCCGACCGGACCACTTTGACTACCGAGACCACTCTCGACTTTACCCCTGTCCTCGGCCAATCCCTCAAAGCACCACCATCCGACGCTTTCTAGTCCTGGCAACCTAACCTCCCACCCGGGTCCAGATTCACACAACGCCAATGCCCTTCCGTCGTGGAATATTATGTTTGTGTTTGCTACAGAAAGCTTGGCCACTCTGAGAAGAACACACATGAAAATCGCCCGAGTGATTGCAAGTATAGTAGTCACAAATGTTCGAAGGACTGCAAAAAAGTCCGGGACAGAAGACCTAGGGAGAAGCAGTCTGGAAATCGAAGGCAACAGCGACCCAGAGATAGGAAGCGAACGATTGGCTTGATGTATATCAGTAAGCATCCATCGATTTACAAATTTCGGGATTACTTCCCCAGGTCGGGCTGGGTCTCGATCAAAATGAACGCCCGCGAGCATGCCGTCGCCGTCGAACCAGTGATATATTGGATGTGGATCCTTTGCGGAAAGCAGAGGGTTTGATCCGTTTCGGATGTATTGGCCTCCATGGAGCTCGTGAGGGATGACGCCGATGTATTCGCATGGTGTCAGAGGGTATTCCACTGAAACTGGTCGCTAAGGTATACGTTCATAGAGAAGACCGAATTTCCGCAAATCTAGTCAAACTTAGAAACAACAGGAATCAGAACACTGGGAGACTCACAAAGTTGCCAGAAAGATAAGGGTGTTTCTTGTTAGTTTGAGACATCTTCAGGACCGATCAGGTCTTTCAGTCAAAAGAAGAAGTAATCGGATAGTCAGCAGTATAATCCGGTCGGATAGCGCGCAAACAGGTCTCTTTACAACTTGAGACTCACTCGACAAAGCTGAGTTGAGGATTTTTGAGAACGGCGGACTAATAACACTCGATTTAGTTTACCTTATGTCCCTAGATTTATCTGTGTCTGCGTGTAAGTTGATATGTGGGTGGTTGGATGGTTGGGTAGTCAGATAGCCGGGATCGATCCATATTCAGTTTCAAGCAATGTCCTAGTCGTCGTCGTCCTAGTCGTCGTCGTCGTCGGGTGACGTCAGCCAAATCGAATTATTGTTGAATTAATTTACGGCCGCCACGACCGAATGGTTACAAACCCATTACGTTTGACGAACCGCACAACTGGATCTGATCAGTGTTTTGACGACTTACATATTCAATCACCAATAAGAGAGCAAAAGACATGAACTATGAACATTTTACAACGAAGATAAGAACCAAGAGAAACGAGTGGCGTGATGAGACATTATAGAACAGAAAAAAAGTTCGAATGAACGGCAAGATACTACACTGAAGTAACGATAAGAGATACGGAAAGTCGTGAGACTGCAGGGCTGAAGACCAGCTCTTTTACCAAGCAGTCAGGAATTAACGCACAAACAAAGAGCAGGTTTTATTGAATTAAAAGAATTAGAACAAAATTTTAAGAAAATTATAGAATTGTCCAGGAATCATTCATCAATGCCGTAAGAGAAATAGCTCTCAGTGGAGTTGACAGATGCAAGGGTAAGCGGGGCGTCCGCATCAAAGGTTTTGGGCGAGAGATATCCTTTCTTATAGGTCTCAACTGAACCAGCAGGGCCTACAAATGAGAGAACGGGATGAGCGGCATCCGAGGTATCGAGGGCCCAGTATTGCCTAGAGAAATCCAAGTCAGGTTTAGTCAGATGGTAGCAGATGAAGAAAAAATCTAGATGGATCACTACACACCAGAACTGAGAGCTGTCGTCACTCTTCGAGCACTTGTCAAGATACGGAGTCACACCAGTGTAGGGGTCTGATGAGAGAAGATTTATGGAAGAACAGCATATGGAGTAAGTCAAAGCAAAAGACAAAATCTCGGCCGATACGAATTAGTCGGATACTGACAGGGAGCAGACAGGCACAACTTCATCTTCTTTGCCTCAACATTCAGCACAGTCCAGGTAACGTGTCCAAAGATCAACGAGTGAGAATGTCTATTGGCGAGAAGAAAAAAAAGAGAGAATCAAGAAAGGGTTTCAGTCAGTTTGATTCGCTATATCAACTCTCGGCGGGAGTTTACACGGGAAGAGTGGAAAGATAGACGAACGCTTTGATGGCATGGCCTTTACATTCTTCAAATCCAAACACACCAGTGTCGACGACCTGTGCAGCATCAGGCTGACCTTGCCAGGTCAGATTGGAGTTCCAATCGACATCAAGCTTGACGGCCTGAGAGCCGACCGTCTGGGAGCGAACAAAAAGATTAGGAGTCTCGGACAAATCTACGGCTTTGCAGGACAAAGTGGGAACAATCCTGGGGGATAAAATGGGAGATGCGGCAGCGAGGAGAGCGCCAGAAAGGATGGCGAAAGGAATGGAATAGAGCATGGTCCTGCTGACAGTCTGAATGAAGTGCAGATAAGTTTGATGACTTTGATGGGTATGCGACGATGTAAAATGCAGATGGGGGGGTGGCGAAAAGGAAACGAGAAACGGAGCGGAGACAAGGATGAGAGGATTTAGGTGAAATGCTAAGAGAGATAGCGCGGGAATCCTTTCTGGTCTGTCACGGTCCTTTGGCTTGATTAGTCATCCACCCCACATGGGGAAAGGTGACCGAGTTCAAGTTCCGCTCGATCAGCTTGACAACTTGACTGTTCTTTACTTTGTAAACAGAAGGCTTCATCTCGGATCAGAATGCTCTCGTATGCAATGTGTGGTTCTATTACTATTCATCATTATTTATTACTATATAGAAGCAAATCTCATCGCTCATTCCCACTGCCCCAGGGTGAACATCTCCATAGACTAGTCGGTTGGTCTGATGAGCCTCTCGTTTGCTCATCAGCGCGCCGACCATAGTTTACACCATGTTCTCTCGGTCCGTTAACGTAGCCTGCTGCACTGTACTGCTGTCTATTTCCTCTATGAGATGCTATCCCACTACCAACGAGTCCCTTTTCTTGAATTGAGAGAAGGACTTGACCAAGTGTGCCGGCTGCAGGGGACTCCGTCAATCGATAGACCCGATGAAACCCTTCGCTCACCGCTGGTGGTCGGAGATCTTTAGAGAATCTGTTGAGGACCTGTTTTTAAAGACGAGTGCATACACTTCATCCCTGAGTTTCAGGCGATTGCAACATAGAAATAGAGACGGACCATGATGGCTTTCTCGGGCTCGAGTGTTGGGTGGTTCGTTCGAATCAAAAGGCGTTTTCGACAGACATCTTTTGGGATATCCACTATATATAACCGAATCTTTTTCGTTAGTATCGTTGTCATACATAGCAAGATGAATGACGACTTATCAGACTTACAGAACAAGGCCCATTTTTGAACATGCGGAAAACCAGATGATATATCTAAAAATTTTGATCGTTGACTTTGTGCAGCAAGACCATAATTATGGAAACGGAGTAAGAAAAAGTTTCAGACATCAATCAGGAGTAGAAGAGAACACACGAAGAATCAAAATTTGTCCTGTCCACAACTACGCTCTTTCCCTATATGAAGAATCAAATAAAGTCTTTGGAGTCAACCTCTAGCCAGACAACATTGACAGGGTAAGAGAAGGTTTTCACATTTCGAAGAGCCTCGTAGACTTTTTGCTCGACCAGATGTCTGTTTCCTTGCATCTCATCTTGATTACAACGTACGTAGCCATGCTCTGCTTCCAATTCGTTCGCTACTGTAGACTGTACGAGTGTTTCATCACGTAAAGACAATGTTAGACCTAGTGATGACGGTCAGCTATCGAAATTTTGAACGTTAGAATAGACAGCGACGTTCGTCATACCTTTCCAGAACCAACGACTCCGATAAGGATGAGCAGTATTTGATCCGAGATCATACTAAAACAAGATAATTTAGTAAAGATAGAAGGAAGCAATCAATCTGGTTTGAGAATAAAGGAAGTTTCAGTCGATCCTAGTACTAAGAGGACGGTGACATCCAGGGTTAGTCACTCGCACGTACTTGTAGACAACTATGAACTTTGATAGGCAAGTATCTGTATGACTGCTATCGCTAAACTTTTTCTAGCACGAAAGAACGTTTATTTAGTTGCGCAACAAAACACGGAGAATGAATGGGCATACAAGCATCAGAATTTCAGTTGTTGGACAGAGAAGGAAAAGAATAGATAACGCAAGAAGGAAGAGACACCGAAGAGTGATAGTTCTATGCTTGCTCCCATCAGATTGGATATACAAGCGGTTAAGTTGTCGTGATGATAGCATCAGTAGTAATAGTATAGATAGCAGTATAAGCAGAAACCGCGAGAGGATCACCATCCTCTTTCTCACTCCTTTCCTCGTTGTTGGTATGGGCATCCTCCCCGTCGTTCTCTCTGTAGTGGAAGCAAAGAAAGATGAGCCATGGATGATACATCCATAGATGACACATAACCGCTGTTTACATTCGTAACCATGGCGACTTCTGCCGTCGCATCTTCGGTAAGTCTCCTTCCATCTAACCATTATCGTCTTTGATCTCTTCGACCTATCTATTTGTCATTATGTCGTTCGTTTATAAACCTATTGTGAGCTTGCACACATATCTTATGCATCAAAATGCGTCCGTACTGGCGATGTTGACACGTCAATCCTATCCTTTTAGCAAAGAGCCTTCCATGAATATCCGGTCTACTCATGGTGTTGCGCCATCTTCCTAGTCGGTCCGTTCTTCTTTTCTCTTCATCTATATTCACACACAAAACAATCTGCTTGGACTGATAAATCGGTTGATACTTCATCTAACTATGTACAGGCCCCACATACTACTTTGGTAATCGTACTTACAAAAGAGTGAATAATATTCCGAGGATTGAAGATATCCCGTACAATTACCCTGGTCAGTGGGCCCCCACAGACATCTCGTTCCATTTCAATCAGCCTAACAATCAGTCCATATTCTTTACTAAACCGCCTTTCTCTCTGCTATCTCTCCCTGAACGATCAATCATTTCAGACTTGAAGAGACCACGGGTTCCGGTTCCTTCCACATATGATGATTGACCTCTCACCCGCTTTTAATCCTCTCTCGATCTTTCTTGTACCTGTCGTTGTATCTATGAGATTGTTGTAATCGAGATGTCTGGAAATTACCAAGATCAACCCTCAATTCTGAGCTGAGTTTCGGCCTTATGTTAGTTAGAGATATATGGTCTCAGAGGATTCTATATAAATTGGGATTCTCTGTTTTGATGTTTCATTCGTATTGTTACCTCGGCTCTCATCAGACATCTTCTGCTAGGCCACAACTCTCTTCCCAGGGTCGTTATCTTCACCTTTGGACCTTGCCATCTCTCAATCCCCTAAAATCAATTTGTCAGGGGTACCTCAATTGGAAACATATATAGATAAAGAGTGCTTTTTTCGGAGGGATCCAATTGAATAGAGAAGTGGTATATAAATCCGTCCGCACGTCAAGAGAGTCCAGAGAAAATTCAAGAAAAGAAATTGATTAATGTATCAAGTCTTAGCTCTAGCGTCGAAGGCCGCCAGTCAACTGATCGTGAAGAATTCAACCACACCACACAGTAAATTCCTATATCTTATCACCTTTTCAAGGCCAATGTGACTGAAGGAAGATAAGAAAGATCTGGAGCGTACCTGCATCCTTTGCTGAGCTAACCAACTCGTACCCTGCGGCGTACCAACTCGGCCGTCCACAGAAGAAGTACCCATCCCCCGGACATGATCCTTTGAAATTTTCAAGCCAATCTCTTGATAGGCAGATAATAACACTTGAAACTGATGAGCATAACTCTGGGAAATTTCCTTGATGTTTGCCTGGAGCGTGAGATGCCAAAAATGAATCAGTCGCACTCGTTCTTGTTCCTATGAATGAGAATACTTTGTGCTTTTAAATTGATACGTACAGTCTTCTTCTGGACCTCTTTCTGAAGTGTTAGGATCTGAGTTTCGTAGCTTTGTCGAGCCTCTACAAATTGTTCTCCTACCCCTGATGTCATCTTCTTCTTTTGTTCTTTGATGACGGTATCTTGCTCGCGCATGAACTTCAACACAACCAATTCGTAACCATGAAGAACCCATTCAATGAATACTTGATTGGCCGAATCTCATGTAAAGAAAAGACATGAAACAAACCTTCTTCGCGTTTTGGACATGGTCCGTCAATGACTTGACCTGTTCCAGCGCGCTCGCTAATTCTGTCGAAAGCGAAAGCTTTTCCTCGTTTAGGTCCAACAAACGTGTCTTGACATCGTCCGGGATGTCTCGTCCCGCTAGCGTGACACGAAGATCTCTACATAAAATTTGGTGAAGAATACTGTGTCATGTTTTGGGCGAATTGTGAGAGTAGAAAACAAGTCCTTACCCGAAGGCTCTCTCGCGCTCCAGCATCTTCTCCCGATAGCCAATTCCATCACTCTGCAAGTTGACCTTCTCCATTAGTAGCCTACCATGATTCCAAAGATCATCTTCAATCAGCGCCAAATATGCCAGGTCTATCAAACGAATAAGCAAACAAACCCGTTGATCTGATCTAGCTGCATATGGTTCTTCTCTTTAGCCTCCACTAATTTCTGCTTCAAAGTCATAAGGCCGGACTCGAGCTGAACCTTGTCTTCATTAACCGACTCCCGGAGCATATGAAGAATATCGATCTGATCCTTGTTGACAAGCGCCACTACGATAAAAGTATCAACTAGTCAGAACAGCGCCAACAAGTCGAGATCAGATTAGATGAGCTCACAGTCGGATTTAGCAATCGTGAGCTCCTGAATCGCTTTGGTGTGCTTGTTCTACAAAACAAATGATAGAAATCAGTACCAGTGACGCATAGCGTCCAATTGAACGCGGTTGGAGCCGTCTAAAAAAGTTGCACCTCTAATTCTGCAAAGGATTCTTTGACCGAATCTAACTCTCCAACTACCTCGCTCAATTTTAATCTCAGAGCTGAAGCTGCCTCCGGCCTGAAGATAATTGGATGTTAGGGTAAGCATAGATATACTGACTGGTTTCATATATTGATTATTGTTGTTCAATAAAAGCCATCTGAACTCACCCATCTCCCAAGCTCTGGCCATTTCGGATTCCTTCAAGATCGGCCTGAAGCGTCAAGTTGGCTTTATGTGATGCCAGATAATCCTGTTCGTACCGATCCTTCATTTTTCTGGCATCGTCCAGTAGGTTTTCCAATACAAGCACCTTTGGGTTTTCTTCACTGTTCATTCGGACGTTTTCAAGCTCTCTTTGCAAGCGGCGAATTTGAAGTTTGAGGCTGAGCATCATTGTTGATTTTGTACTCATCAGAAGTCAACAGGGCATACCGGAACAGCAAAGCGAGACAACGTGTATATCTGAAAGAGCTTACTCAGTTTTCGTGACGCCCTGCATAGTCTCGTTCATCTCGTCTATCATCGATACATCTCCCGCTCCATCTGCATCCTCATCAGATTCAGAGCGATATCGGGAACTTCGACCGGCGTTATTAAGCTCGAGCTCTCGGATACGTTCTTGATTGAGTTCGAGCTCATCCCGACTAGATGTCAAGTCTTGCTGAGCCCTATGTAGATGGGATCGTGTTTGTTCAAGCTCAACAACAAGCTCTGCAGTAGCCAACATAAACTATCAGGGCCTGGATTCATAGGCGATGATCAGTCCAAAAGCCAGACGTACCTGCGTTTTCCTTCAGTCGAGTCTTTTCTCGGTCTTCAAGTTGGGTAATTTGGCTTGTATAATTCTCGTTCAACCCTAAAATTTTGAAATATGAGTTAATGGACAACCAACTTCAAGTTCTGATTGGGAATCTGCTTCATACGTTTGAATGATATTGCCTGCTCCGAATCGATGGGTTGGTCAAGTGTTCAGGGCTGTGGACGCACGATATATAAAACACTGTTTATAGACGAACCTTCCTGAGATCTTCTTCCAAAGCCGCATTTTTATCTACTAACGAAGCATTCTCCCCCTCTAAAGCCTATCGGAAACCCGTGACGAATAGACTGATATGTTCAGCTTGGTATATCAGAAGACAGGAAGATGAAAGAGCGAGTTGAGCGATACTGACTTTGAGCTGACGCCTTTGCCCGGCTGATTCTTCCAACTTCTGGTTAAGTTTCTTGTTAGCATTTTCACTCTTCTGCAGCCTATTAGCTGCATGCTTGTACCTGCTCAGACGTAAATGGTAGAATCAAATCGTTAAGATAGCCACAGATGAGCGATTCAGTTAAGTGAGACCTCACTCATCAAGCTGATCTTTCATCTTGACATTCTCTGTTGACGTATGGTTCAACTCTTCTACCTGTCGATGAGAAGGACATCATGTGAATGAGAAAGAACGATTTATTTGTGGGAGATTGAATGATTTCGGATCTTAAGCTTACCCGCCTTGTCAAGCTCTCGATGATTTGAGTCTGTTTGTCAAGTGCCAGTTCTGCGTCGCTCAGGTTATCTTCACTCCTACGTCTGAGAACTCGGACATTATTGAGGTCAGAAATAAATACTCAACCTGCTAAATGGTACGTCTCAACAGACGTGAGAGAAGGAAGAGGAAAACGACATACAACTCGTCTTTCAGCCTATCAATCTCCGACCTCATATTCGAATCTTCCCGCTTGTTATCAGCAATCGTCAACCCCTCCTTCCCACTGTTGTTGAGCGCACCAGCCAATTGCTCCTTCAGCGTGTTGTGTTCTTCCTTCAACGTATTATAGGCACTTTCGAGAGACAACTTTTCAACAGTCAAACGGGTGCGTTCAGATTCAAGTGGTGTTTCTTCGACTTCATCTGGAGCGCCCGGTGATGTCAAAGATGATATAGGAGTTTCTGGTGGATTGGCCCGATCAAGAAGCTTCAAACGCGAACATTATCATATATATATACCAAGTCAACGCGACAGTGACAACAAGAAGCAGGTACGAATAGACAAAGAAAGCTTACTGGTTTGATGGACAACATGATGGACTGTTGATCGGCTTGCTCCAGAGTGGTGATTTTCGAAATGATCACCTCGTTTCCTGGAGTAGCTTGGACGCTTGAAGAAGCAGAAACAGCAGGTTATAGTCAAGCTAAGACATGGGCAAGATGATATATACGCAAAGAGAGAGAACACAGAGCAAAATACAAACCTGATGCCTACTACAATCCTGCAAAAGGCGAGGATCTCCTTCTCATCCCCTTTAGACATAGCCTGTAGGTTCGGAGCTGGATACTGATTTGGAGGCTGGCCCAAGTTCTTCTCAGCGAAAATGTTGAGAGCCCGGTGAAGTCGCTTTAGGCTGTTGTATTGGGTCACCCAGTCATTCGCCGAGCTATCCCTTGGAGAAGACCGAGGAGCAATCTTCAACGTCTGTTCAGAGAAACTTTCAGGAGCTCTGAAGACAAATCATTTGAAAAAAGGGGTAACAGGTATTGCCGTATGATGAAGATGTAGGTCAACTCCAGATCCTAGAGTGGAATTCAACTTGTTGGAATCTAAATCAACCCTCAAAAGCTTACAGGATTGTTAGAAAGTCTCCGAACGGTTTTGCATCCTTCAGGTCCAAGATTTGTCGGATAGGTGGTTGAATCTGAGAGCTAAACGCTCGGAAGAGGGATACATACGCCCTGGCTTCACTCTTCGATGAATCTATCCGAGATTGTCTCGGGCGAGCTGCAGACGAAGCGGGCATGGTGAAAGCGAACTCGAGGAGGTTGCAGAGACCAGGTAAACCAAGTGATGATGGTAAACGATCGCGAAACGAAAAACACGATCTTATCAATATTCTTCCGCGGCGGTCGTCAAATGATCCTCTTGTAGCAGATAACTTTGTAGCGTCAGCTGTTTCTCTCATCTTTCAGTCTTAAGCGTAGGAAACACATTATGGAAGACGGAGTATAAACAACCGAAACGGAGGGGATATTGGTATGTGACGGATAGTTGGCAGCATAATACAATGTGTAAATACTATGGTTCATCAAATTAAGTGACGAGAACATCAACATAAGTAGAGGGGAGGAAAAAAAGAGAGAAAGAGAGAAATTATACGCCATACATCTAGCCAGATGTATATTAGAAAGTCTAAGCAGTTAACAACGGAAAGTATCAGGAGAACCCAAAGAAAGTATGTACAAGGGATACTCACGAATCAGACAAGACAATCTCTCATCTAGATCGTCTGTTCCATAACCGGCTAATCAATGAACTAGGTGAGGACCACCCTCCAGGTACCTCGTTTGTGTTCCGAGTTGATAAAACCCCTGCGCGATTTGGAAGCAATCTTCTTTGGGGAAGCACTGGTTCGGTAGACATCAAACGCACAATCAGAGGATTAGTCCTATACGATGGCGTAGGCATTTCATCAGCCACTTCAGCCACAATGGGAGTTACAGGCGGAGTATTTCTCGGAGGTGGTGTAGAACTGGTCGAGGCGTTTGGTAAAGGCGTAGTAATCAAATCAATCGAGGTTTTTGAGAACATAACCGGATCTGTTACCATAGCGTTCTGACTCAATATACTTCTGTTGTTGTTGTTGTTCATCCTTTTGTTGTAGCTATGGCCGCTCTGGTCGGTACTGGTATCGTTACCATTGCTACTGCTGTTGTTGCTAACATTAAGAAGATTACTATTGCCGATCTGACAGTTGTTACCAGCCTTGATGCCGGATTTTCTCTTCTTCTTTTTCTTCTTCTTCTTCTCAGTAACTGGGGAAGACAGCTTGGAAAGATCGTTTTTAACGGGCTCACCGATTGCAGAGCACAAGGATTCAACCAGCAGGCTTTTTGGAGAAGACCGATTAGCAAGTCGAGACGAAGAAGATAAGGTGGATGGTGTAGGGGTAGATCCTGAAACTGCGTTCCGTTGGTCGATCTCTTTATTCTCTTTCTGATCGATCGAAACAGGATGAACGGACCATCCATGAGTGTCATCCAGCAGAAACTCGACTTCATCTACCTCGGGTTGGTTATCCGATGGTGGTGGACCTTCCATCAAGGATAAATCCTGAGAAGTAGAAGGATCATTGATAGGAAATTTGTCCAAAAATTCAAGCGATCGAGAGAACGAACTTGACGGCGAAGGTGTATCAACGGGGTCGATACGCACAAGGCTGAATTCTTTTCGCTCAGCTTCTTGCTCCGATGGTTGTGGTCGGGTTGAGGTCACTGAGGCCACTAAGGTCCCATCCGAGGCCTGAGGCATATGTATTGCCGGCTTGGAGACAACAGGTAGGTTGAGAATCTGTCTCTTTTCCATTGCAGGTCGACAGACCGTTGTGTTCGCTTCGGAGAGCCGAGGACGAGGCCTGTTCAGTTCACGTTCTTGGAGTCGTTCCCGAGCTTCTTGCTCTCGCGTTACTTGTCGGTGGCGCTGTTGCTGTGACTCCCAGGCTCGCGCTTCATTCTCTTGCCTCTCCAATGTGGTCACTCGTGCTTGATCTCGATCAACCTTTCGCCATCTATCAAGCTCCCAATCTCGGCTCGTCTCTCTCTCTCTTCCTCGCCCGTTAAACTCTGGTAGATTGGACAATCCGCTGTAAAGCTTGGTTGTTTGGCCTGTCTCAATGCGCGAACTATCATCGCGTATGCGGCTTCGCGGTGGCGATAGGGTGCGCTTTCCGACTCGATTGGATGAAGACACTCGATCGACCGGAGACCGTCGCGGAGGCGAGCGGCGTTCATATGGAACAGGAGAGCGTGAGTGCCGTGTTGAACTCCAGATATAATCTCTATGGGGAGACGGACCCCTTCTTATCCTTGACGGCGGCGGCGGAGATGGCGTATACGATGGTGATGATGACGATCGTCGATAGTCGTTAAGTCCTGGTTCATATCGGTCACACCCAGGCGATCTCGATCGACCTCTTCCCCTGCCTGATATTGGTTCACGTCGTAAACGAGGAGGAGAATAGGGATGCCAATCCCGGCGATACTCGCGTCTTCGTGGCGGAGGAGACGGATAGGTATCACGATAGGATCGTATGTCTTTGCGAAGAGGAGATAATCCTCGAAAGTTGGGTCTTAAGATTCCAGGGGGGCCAGCGGGCCGAGAGCTCTGAGTTAAAATCGAGGACGACGACCTGGTGAATTGTGAAGGTGGAGGAGAAGTGGCAGTAGCAGTAATCAAGGTAGGTGCAGAGGGCTCTTTAAAAAGTTTGCCAGAGGGTTCGTCAAGAATTGATGGTAAGGGTGCAGATGAAGGAAGAGGAATAATTGGTTTTGATCTGCTCGCTGTAGCGAACTTTCTCTCTCCAACAAATCTCTCTTGAAGTGATTCTCTGCTGTTGATTTCAATTCGGGACTCTGTTTCCTGCTTTAGATGTATTTCCATGCCCGGCTTGATGCCCGGTTTCGCGTCAAGCTCAGATTCTATCTTGGGCACCGAATCAGGCTTCAACTCAAGCTTCAGCTCAGGCTTTAGCTCATCCGCAAGAAGCTTTGTCTGGGGCATGGGGATAGACGAGTTAACATCCATGAGACGGCCTCTGTCTTCTGCGGAGGTTTCAGAGTCTCGCGAATTCAGATGAGACGATGGAGGAACGACTTGGAATGATTCGTTATACTTCGATTTTGAAGAAATTTGTTGGCCAGTTGGGTCAGGGAAACTTTTAGGTTCAGCTTGTTGGTCTCTTTGATACCCATCTAACGATTGATCTTGAACGGAGAGCTTTCCAGTGCCAACCTCCGTTGCAGCGGTGTCAGGAGGCTTCGAGTTCGGAATATCAGGTGGTTTTCTTGACACAACGACTTGAACTTCTTTCGATGAGACAGTGGGGGTGCTTTTAGAGCCGGCTGGATTAGCCGTCTGAATCGAATTTGGGAGCGAAGATGCTTGGCCAGAGGGTTGTGATGTATCCTTCACTATCATTCGCGCGAGCAGTATGGGCGGTTGTTGGGCTGGGAGAGATGGATTGGGAGAGCTTGACACGGAAGAGCGAGAGATGGGAATAGATATGTTGGGCAGAGGCGGCTCTTTGTACTGAGGATTCTTTTGTGATTTCATCGTCTCGGATTGACTCTGCGCTGAACTGGATACAGTCGGATAGACGCAACTAGGGAAATCGCGCTGAAAAGTACGTTGAGGGACTGGGTGAACATTTTGTGGAGGGAAGAAAGACTGGCCAGCCGGAAAAGGGGAATGAACGAAAGAGTGACCGAACTGTTGGTGAGAGGCAGAGGGAAAGTTGTGACCTGTCATGAACGTTGGAGAAAAATATTGAGGGGGAGATGTATCAAATGGATATGTGTTGTAGTAGGCATAAGACGGGGTCGATACTGAATGGATACCGGTAGCTTGGCTGGCTTGAGGAAAGGGAAGATACGGGTAACTATCAAAATGACTATTAGAAAACGCATGTAGATAAGGAGACATATCAGGGTTATGAAAGACAGACATATCGACAGGAAGAGTAGGAGCAGGCATAGGTAATGGAGGATTGAGAGGTACACTGGAGGAAGGCACATTATAAGATGGCGGAAGGGGAGCGGCTTTGGCTTTGGCTTGATCTACGCTGACATTTTTGGACGTGATCGTTTGAGAGGTTAAAGGAGGCGCAGGTTGGAAAATCAAAGGTGCCGATGGAGCAGACGTCGGTCGAACAGGAGCCGGTCGAACGGGAAGTGTCGACTTAAGATAAGTCGGTCGAATAGGAAGTTTCAGTTGAGCAGCAGGTGCAGTAGGAGGAAGCGCCGGTTGAGAGGGTTGTACGATAGAAGTCTGGTTGTTGAGTTTTCTGGGTCGTATGGCTCTTCTGGGGTCCGTCGGCCGTGAGCTAGGTGATGATGGCCTCTGTAGGAGCTTTCCGGTTGTTGACATAGATAGACTGGTTGAGAGTATTGGAGCGGTCCTTGTCGGCGTATGGACGGGAAGAGAGCTGGTAGAAGACTGAATACGTGATAGCAAGCTCACAGGTCTTGTCTGTGGTTCCACCTCTAAAGAAGAGCTTGGAGCGGAGGAGATCTCCATTGTCGGTGCAACCGAGGCGACAAACTTGGTCGGGTTGGGCTCAGAGACGATTGGCGCACTAACGCGACGCTGAAAAGAAGGAAGAGGTTGGCCAGTACGGTGGGTGGCCTGCCGAATTGGATGACAAGAATGGGTTTTTGGTGGAAGAATGTCGGAGGCTGATGGACCAGACGCAACCGTAGAAGATGAAGCAGGAGAAGCCACGATAGGGGCAACAACGGGCGCATCAGCAGTAGCAACTATAATGGTATCATCGTCCTCTACTAGCTCGGCAGCTTGCTTCTTTCGAAGCGGCGGCGGAGGTTCAGGCAGAAAGATGATCTCGTCATCTTCAGGCTCGATCTTAACGATCCCAGAGACACCATGTTTGGAGATAGATGTCGACATCCCTTTCGAGACGGAGAGAGAGGCTATTGGGAGGCTTCTTGTTGAGTCCACTGACGGAAGGAAACACGTATGCTTTGATCTGTCGGGATAAACAGGACACCGGTTAGACTAATGAACACGATAGAGATGAGGTGCACAGTAGTATCAGATGATTACTCAAGATTTCTCTTCCTCTTTCTCTTTCTCTTTCTCTATATATGCGTGTGTATGTTTGTGTGTTCGTATCTATATGTCTGTCTGCCTGTCTGTTACGGGTTGACTGCCGATATCAGACAATCAAAAGTATGCAGGCAAGATGGTTGTCAAACGGAAGGTGACTCTTGGGTAGAAAGGTCTTCTTTTATTCTCCTTTAGAGCAATTCTTTCAAGTGTGATACCCTCAAATTGTCTCTAGTACTCGCCTGGCCATGATTCCTATGATCGCTCAGACTAGATTCGTTGCTCTGACTGGAACCAAGACATCAAGATAGATGTCATAAAGATAGAGAGTGTGTCTTGGATTTTTAAAAAACCTTAGTCGTTCCGTTGATCACACCGAAAAATGATCTGAAGAGGTCAACTAGTTCTTGGTATCTCATACCGCTCAATCATATCCAGTGTACCTACGTTGTATTTATGTTTGATCAGAGATCCTAGTGATCAGTATACATGTTAATGATATATATGATGTTCGTGGATTAGTGTTTGATGGTTGAGCATGTTGGCTTGATGAAAACACTTGAACAACATGTTGAGCATACACACACATACACACACATACACATTGCTTGATCGACATGCCTATATCTTGCCTGCTAACGTCTATCCATATCTATCGATGCCATACCCATCACTATTCTATAACAAAGATGGATGTTAGTCTTGAGCCAACAGATCATAGAAACCATGCGCAAAAGATCCCTTGTTGCTAGTTAGGGTTTCACTGTGCCCCAAGCAAACCCGCCCGCTCCCTAGTAATATCTGGTTGGTCTCATCCCTGCCGTTCTTCCTTCTTCCTACTAACAACGACGACGACGGCAATAACAACATAAACAAGAACAAGAACAAGAAAAAACCTCAACATCCATCATTCTACCTTCAGATGCGATGATAAGATCATCACCATCGCCAGATCAAACAGCAACAGATGTCCCGATATCTCTATGGGTCGGAATCGCCATTGGTCTCGTCTCATCATTCGTACAGTCTCTCGGGCTAACCATACAAAGAAAATCCCATACGATCAACCAGCAAGCTCATCCTGATAATCGAAAGGTTGAGTGGAAACGACCGCTTTGGCTCATTGGGTTTATCATCTTTATCACCTCCAATGTTCTCGGTACGATCTTTCAGGTAGGAGCGCTTCCTATAGTTGTGCTTGCACCGCTCGGAGCGATCTCCCTCCTCTGGAATGCTCTCTTTGCTAGGTTCCTTCTCGGCGACTCGTTTACTAGATTCATGATTCTCGGTACGTTCAACCTGATTCTGTCTGGGTACTAGAAGTATACGGTTCTCTGATAACACGCTTTCTGTAATCTTCTTCTTCTTTCTTGCCTCTAGGCACCGTTCTCATCACTACCGGCGCCATCCTCATCGCCACCTTTGGAGTGGTTCCCGAACCCAGCCATACTATCGACGACCTCGTTCGTCTGTTTGGACGACCGCAGTGGATGACATACATCAGTGTTCTTGCCATCATCATCATTCTTGCTCTTGCTGTCGTTCGTTCCTGTCTCCTATCCTCTCTTGCTCAGCATATGTTGTCTGTGTACTTGTCTAACATTGAAACGACCGTTTGATCGTCCCTTTCGCTCTCTCTCTCTCTTTTGGATAGAGTCACACCCTTGAACACCTCATGTGGAAACGAATCGACAATCAGCCTGGACCTATTCGACTTCCCGCTTCTCCTTCCCTTGGCTCCACCCGACCCTTCCCGTCTTCTGTTTCAACATCCAAGCCATGTTCCGACGACGGGTCTTCGTCCGAAAGGCCATGCGCCCCTAACGTTTGCTCATCACCTGAACATCGAACCCAGTTGCTGCTTTCACTTTCCTACGCTGCGATATCGGGAACTCTATCAGGACTATGCCTCCTCATTGCGAAATCAGCAATCGAGCTTCTTCTCATCACGATTTCTCATCCATCGTCCAACCAGTTCAATTCACTGACGACTGTGTACTTGGTCATCTCTCTGGTGGTGCTCGCACTCGCGCAACTAATTTATTTGAACAAAGCGCTTAGGCTGGCCTCTCCGACAATCGTCTGCCCAGTCGCCTTTTCGTTCTACAATGTGTCTAGCGTGTTCGGGGGTCTCATTTACTTTAACCAGCTCAGCGTGCTTACAGATTTGAGCGTCGCGCTCGTCTGCGTTGGAGTCGGTGTGTTGCTTGCGGGTGTCGGTGTCGTCAGCTTGATTGGCGAAAAGGGTACAGGTGGTGTCGACGTCGGTGTTTGGGTTGAAGAGGCCGAGACTGAGATCGACGAAGGCGAGTATCGAGACGATGAGGACGAAACCGATGACCCTGAAGAGCAAAGGAGAAGACTTTTGAGCAAGATCGACTATCAGAACCCTTGGAAAGTTGAAGAGGAGGGAGAAGAAGAAACTCTGGCTTCTGATCCGGATGTTAAGACGCAAGCGTTTGAGCTGGGCCTAGGCCTCAACATCAGTGCGTCTCCAGAACATGTAGATAACTCTGCTCTCCCTCCGTCGTCTTCAACTAGAACGGATAAGAAGTCGAGACCGAGACCGTCACTCTCGCTTGTCTACTCGCCCCGTCGATCATCTACAGACGCAGTCCCGACCTCCTTCCCCTCCCCACTTTCGCCCTCAACAGGTGCGTCTAGACGAGCATCCGTCAATTCGCCTAGGAGGTACATCCCTTCGTCTCATTTCCCTCTCAGCCCTCATCACCACTCCCATTCACAGTCGCATTTCCAATACAACAATCATCATCCACTCTCGGAAGATGGAATGCCAGTCGACTTTACACCACATGCTGTATTCTCGATAGGACTTGGTGCTGCCTCACCGGGATTCAAGCTGAGAAGCTCGACTAGTCCTTCCTTAGGATCAGGTTCAGGATCAAAGAGGATGAGTGGGGAATCTAGTAGAGCTGTCTAGAAAAAGAAATCGGGGTCCATGTCTTTCTTCTCGTTTGTTCTGTTTCTATTGTTGTGTGCATTAACTTTTTGTTCTATTTGATTTCCCTCGTTCCACGTTCTATCATGTCTCTTTCAGCCTCGACGATGAGTTTTCCTCGTTTTCATACCATGCTCTTAGAAGACTTTTTTTTGTCTTCTTTTGGCTTTTTCTTTCTTTCTCTTTCTTCTTCTTCTTCTTTGAGGTGTACTAGCTTACATACGTCCGTTTATCAGTCAATGTTTCTTAGATTTTATATACTCATCTCTAAATTTATACACATACTCAATTGTTCATCCATTTTATCGTACCTTTTCTTTCTCTTCTTTCTCTTCTTTTCTTTTGCCATTGAACGTTGTGTACGTATCAGTAATCTATCTCCTTTCTCAAACGATCCTCTTTGTGCTTCTATCGTTTTCTTTGTTTCATCGTATGATATAAATCATTAATGGTTATTTTCTTTTATCTTTTATCTTTTCACTGATCGATCCGTTTGACCAGCTGGGAAATGTTCAAGAGCTACGAGAAGCGTCGATGCCAGATACTCAAACCAGCGCAATAGTCATCTTGGCGTTTGACCTTCATGTCGTTTTCACCATAAAATACCCAAAAAGATGTTTATTAAGAAAAAGAAGGATCATTCCCAAAGAAGATGTGTTCTAATATGGAAGCTTCTTTGCTTGTCCTCTGTTTTACGCCTATAATAGAAGAAGAAAAAAAGAAAAGATGAAAAAGAGGAAAGAGGGGCCTCAATCCTTTGGAAACAGAAAACCAAGGTCTAAGCCTTGACGACCTTTGGTAGACCATCTTCGCCAAGCAGGCTCTCCTCTCTATCGTACGTCCTGGGTCCATCACCGATCCGGGTGTGGATCAGTCGGGCGACGCTTCCTTTCTTGAATACCGGAGCGACGTTCTGGTTGAAGCCTTCTCTGAGGGCGTCACCTCCTTCGGTGTTGATCCCGAACGGGTTCTCGAAAGCTGTTCCCAACGGGAAGTATCGTTCGATCAGCCTGATGATCTCTGGCATGGACGATTCCTCTGCGTAGATGACCGCGTTCGGCCCGGCGTCGAACGTGTAGGCGGCAAGGACGGGACCACCGGCCTGGACAGACACCCTGTTGAGTTCGGTGACAAGATGGATGATCGACCGGGAAACATCGTTCAGGTAGAAGATCGGTGGCTCCGAGTCAAGACAGACGGCGTGGAACTGGTTGGAATCCCTCATGGTGATCTTTGCGAACGAGTCGAAATCCTTGTTTCTGATCGCCTGTGTGATGGCCTCCATTCGACCGGGAACGACGTTTTCGATTCGGTGTTGAAGCAGAGGCGAGGTGTTCACCGTTGTTTGCATACCTGCCGTCGAGGCCGTCGTCTTTTTCTCGTCGGAAACGACACAGATCAGCGCGTGGAGCGACGGCCAGTGTTCCCTAGGTTCGACCTGAACGGCGAACGAGTCTGTTCCAGAAGAAAGCTTGCCCTGCTCCCAAGCGACAAACCCGCCAAAGAGCGATCGACAGGCAGAACCAGATCCTTGTCGGGCGATGAGCGAGAGCTCAGATGCGTTCGTCGGGAGGCTGTAGAGCGAGGCGAGGGAGGCGACCAAGGCGGCAAGACCGGAAGCGGAGGAAGCAAGTCCAGCGGCGGTCGGGAAGTTGTTGAAAGACGCGAGATGCACGTTGAACGATGAGATCTTTTTTTATTTTATTTTATATATATATATATATCAGGAGAGACCAGAGAATATCTAAACTCGTAAGAAAGACCGTCCTATCGACGGTACTGTACAGAGTACACACACATACACACGAAAGAACTAACCTTCTCCAAACTAGCATCCTTCTCTTCCTCCTGCGCTCGGAGTTTCTTCATCTCCTTGATGCAAACATCCAACCGTCCTCCGGCCTTGACTTCCTCCTCGATCCCGTTGAGCCAAAGTCGATCCTTTTCGAACGAGCCATCACAGGCAGAAGACGTCGTCGATCGGAGGTGATCCTGATCGAGGGTGACAGACAAGGAGGAGTTTGTAGGAAGGATCAACTTAGTATCCCGTTTTCCCCAGTACTTTATATTGTTTTGTTCATATTCGTTATTGGGAATATTTGCGAGGGTATAAAGAAAAAGAGAAAGAGTCCAAGCGTTTTTTTTTTGTTTGATGAAAAAGAAGGAAAAAGGGTTTGGGGGGAAAAGAGCAGAGATGGAAGAGTGTGAGCGAGAGTTTCTCTAGATTCAGCAAGCAAGAAAGAGGATAAGGAACAAGCCTATCAGCACAGACTTACCTTTATACAAGCAATGTTAACAGGAGCAGAAGCGGTAGCGATATGGACCATGACGAGAAGAGTAGAACGAAGAACTTGTTGGAAAAAGAAAGGTGTTGGATGAAAAGAAGTTGTTTGTCTAATTGGAATGAAATTAAGAACCCCAGTCAACATCAGGTTGATCTCAGGCAGAGTAGATCTTTTTCAAGAAGCCTCTTAGGGTGTTCCAACTCATTTATTCATTCATTCATTCTTTAATGGCTTATATGACCACTAGTACTAAGAGCAACATTGCAGTGTGACGGCATTGTTCGTTAAAAAGGATATGATCCATCGATACAACGAATGAACAGACAGAAACATAACATCATCTTGTCAGAGAGAAGACCGCGCTCCCTCGCTTTTTTCTAATTCCTTCAGTCCTTTCCCTCGCCCCATGCGCTCTAGATCTTCCAGTCAAGTCGATCAGCCCAGTCAGGAAGGATTCGGAAGACCTCATCAACATCTTTGTCTCCTCGACCAGACAGACAGACAACAACATCTTGATCCTTGGGCAACGTCTTGGCGAGGACGATAGCTCCGTGGATAGCGTGAGCCGACTCGAGGGCTGGGTAGAAGATAATGCACGCAGTCGGATCAGACAAGATGCTCAGTGGAAGAAAAGGAAAGGAAGAAACAAAGAAACGTGAAACTCACCAGGAATAATACCCTCCAACTGGGTCAACAGCCTGAAAGCTCGAAGAGCCTGCTCGTCATCAGCCACGACGTACTCTGCCCGACCAGTGTCCTTCAACCAAGAATGTTCCGGGCCGACTCCAGGGTAATCCAATCCGGGGGAGATCGAGTGGGTCTCGATGATCTGACCAGACTTGGACTGCAAGAGATAAGTTCTCACTCCGTGCAACACACCGGGAACACCCAACGAGAGCGTAGCCGAGTGTTTGTCACTATCGACACCGTGGCCACCGGCTTCCACACCGACCAATCGGACGGTCTTGTCCGGGATAAAGTCGTAGAATGTTCCGATCGCGTTGCTCCCTCCACCGACACAGGCCACGACGGCATCTGGGAGCTTTCCTCGGACCTTCTGAAGCTGCTCCTTGATCTCCTGACCGATGATCTTTTGGAAATCTCGGACGATTGTAGGGAACGGGTGAGGACCGATGGCAGAGCCAACACAGTAGTGGGTGGTCGAAAGGTCCGTTACCCAGGATCGCATGGCCTCGTTAATGGCGTCCTTGAGGGTCATTGAACCCGAGGAAACAGGGATGACTTCTCCTCCGAGCATCTTGATTCTGAACACGTTGAGTGCCTGTCTTCGGACATCCTCCGCTCCCATGTAAATCTTGCACTGCATTCCGAATCTGGCACAGGCAGTGGCAGTAGCAACACCGTGCTGACCGGCTCCGGTCTCTGCAATGATGCACTTCTTGCCCAACCGCTTGGCGAGAAGGATCTGTCCGACAGCATTGTTGATCTTATGAGAACCGGTGTGGTTGAGGTCCTCTCGCTTCAACCAGATTTTTGCTCCTCCGGCATGCTCAGTCAGTCGGGTGGCTTCATACAGCTCCGAGGGTCTGTTCATGTAACCATAAAGCCCTCTGAACTCTTCCCAGAACGACGGGTCTGCGAGCGCATTCTTATGGGCCTGTTCGAGCTCGTTCAACGACTCGACCAAGGCCTCGGGGACGTACTGACCACCGAATTCTCCAAACCGCGCGGGAAGGGTATCTCCATTGACGATCTGTTCAACAGGGGCATCGATCGTCTTTGCAGGGAGAGAGGCGATCTCTGGTTCAGCCGTCGGCGGGGGCTTGGATGAAGAAGGCTTGTCGGAAGGCTCGGACGCGCAGACCTCTCTGATGTACTCTTCCAATCGTTCGGCCTTGGCGTTGTCATCCCCAGGGGTCTCTTTGATAACGTTAACAATTCGAGAGCCGATGACGACACCGTCGGATCCGGCGTTGGCGACAGTCTGGAAATGATCCCTGGTGGCGACACCGAATCCGACAGCCAAGGGAGCCTGAGTGAACTGTCTGATTCGGGCGATCTCTTTGGGAAGGGAGTCAGAGATGGACTCTGTGGCAGAGGACCCAGTTGTTCCCATCTGTTTGAAAGGAAAGAATCAGACGGTTAGAGCTCTTCCCATTAAGAGAAACATACGAATTGAACGGCGCCTTACTCGGGAGACGACGTAGATAAACGAGTCAGTGATTCCAGCCAAGAACTTGATTCGAGAATCGGTAGTAGAAGGAGCGATGAGAGGAATGTATGAGAGTCTATTGTGAGTCATGAAAAGCAAAATGGAAATATAAGCGGCCTATACCAAACAGAGTCAAAGACAAGAGACAAACTTACCCTTCGCTGGTACAGGTGGTCCTGAACCGAATAGCCTCCTCAGGAGGAAGATCAACCATAATGAATCCGTTCGCTCCGGCCTCTCTAGCGTCCTTGACCGCCTTCTCCTCTCCGTAGGACATCACCGGGTTGTAGTAACCTGCGCGAGCAAATTGGACCATACAGCCGATCAGCAAAGGCATGGAAAAAAGGGTAGAAGTATAGGAAGACTGACCCATGAGCAAGACGGGAGTGGTCAAACCGGCGGCTCGAGCCTCTTTGACCTGCTCGAGGCATTTCTTAAAGTCGATGTCGTTCTGCAGAGCAACCTGTGAGAGGTCGAAATGATAGGAATGAGTCAGTAAGGATTGGATTTTTGTTTTTGGGTTGATCGGTATTGATAACTCGAGGTAAAAATCCAATGCCAATTAGATATTTCATAAAACGAAAGAACTCGACTGATTCTTTCGGTCCGAACGAGATTCTCAAGGTTGATTGAACCAAAGAGACTGGAGATAGAAGAAAAAACATCCAGAACGATTAGAAAGAGAAGAGAAGAAAAAGACTTGCATTGTTAGAATGCTGAATAGCTGGTCCATCGGCGATCGGATCACTGAAGGGTACACCGAGCTCGATGATATCAGCTCCACCCCTCTGAAGGGCAAGCATGAGAGGAACAGTCGAGCTGGCATTTGGGTATCCTGCCGTAAGGAAGTTCACAAACACTGGCTTGCCGGCAGCCTTTGAGTTTGTGAATGTATCTCTGATTAATTGAGCCATGTTTGAGTGTGAATGAAAGATGGGCAAAGAAAAAGGTGAAGCGGTTTTTTTTTTCTTCTTCTTTGCTCCACCCGGCCGAGAATGACTCCATAATCACACATAGATAACAAATTTATTTCATATTTCAAAAATAATCAAATATACGACAGGACGTCGATCATATGAAGAGCGATGTCATCAAAACTTCGTGGTGATTCTTCCTTTTGGAAACATAACAGCAAACAGACAAGGACATGAACAAAGAGCTCGTACATCGATAGCTATGTGTCTGAATCAATGCATACTAAGACATAAACAGAAGAGTTCTAGCCCCGATGAAAAAATAGCAAGAAAAAAAAAGAGAAAGAGAAGAAAAGATAGCAATAAGACTGTTTATGAACAGAAAGAGCACGGAACTACCAAGAGATCAACATATAAATCATACAAGAAGACATATGGTCTGGTGAATCGGAGAAAAGCTCTAAATCTGGAAGAGAGCAAGCCCGTTGGGTAGCATATAGACGCTATTGAAAGAGACCGCATTAGGTCTCACGGGAAAATCCATCAGGAGTTTCTGTGTAGAAACGTCCGAGACAGTCCGGTCAGGTTTAGGCAAACATGCTCAATCCGATGAGTGTTTGGAAAGAGAGATGGGTTTGGGAATTGAGAATTTTTTCTCCTGTTTTAGAATCGGTGGCGACACCTATGTTGAATTCAGGGAACGACAAGATCTAGTCCCAACGCTCTCGCCCGGAACGGACTGTTCTGATCGAGGATTAACTTTGAGTTTCGAAGTCTGACTGGGATTGGTCCAGGTGGGCTGGAAGGTCTTCGGGAACGACGGGAAGGTAGGAAGTAAGATACGTCGTATGCCTTGGGAGAAGCTAACGAGCTTGCTCCACTAACTCGTCTGACAAGCGAGGGCCCAGCGGGTGAGAGCAGGGTGGAAGTGGAAGGAGATGGCATGTCTGAGGGAGGAGCTAGTTGAGAAAAGAGTATGATGCGATGTGAGCGACGTCTAGAAGAACAAGAACAAGAAAAGAGAGGAAATTCAAACTTACGGGTCAATATGATGGCAGGAGGCGATGTCTTTTGTTGCTGAGGCTGAGTGAACGAGGTTGATCGATCGATCACAAAAGAAGGAGGTGTGTTCTTTCGTTTGGCAAGAGGCATCTTCTGATCGTATATGTTGTACTTTGTTAAAGTGTGTGTCTTTGTTTCGATAGAAATGATGGAAAGTATCTCTGAGTAAGAAAGAATTGGGGGGATGGAAGAGTCGAAATAGAGAAAGAAAGAAAGGATGAGTTTAGCTTCTTTTTAAATGAGAAGGTTCGAATTTCTTCTATCCAGCTAAGTGTGTCAGCCGAGACGGACGAGCGGCGGTGATCGGGGGTGGCCGGTGACCGATGAATTGGTTGCCGAGAAAGTGCTTATACCCCGGTCGGAATGTTTCTCGGCCCTCTGTTTCGCTTATTGATTCTTCTAGCGACCGGCTTTTCTTGGCTGTTTGCTGTCTACATCGTCGGTCATGTAGTATGTTGGAATCTATGCTTGTTTAGCCTTCATGTCTGGTTGCCCATGTGTGTGTGTGTGTGTGTGTGTGTGTGTGTGTGAAGGTAAGTGTGAATATGAGTGTGAGTCCGAGTCCGAGTCCGAGTGCATGAACAGCTTCTGCTGACTGTGTTTACATTGGCCATGCGTTCTTCTGAGTCATTTGTCTATCCAGTCTGCTCACTCAGCCGGCGTTCAAGACAGCACCTTTGTATGTTTTCTTCGGGCTCGGATTCTTTCTCGAACACCTATGCCTTACTAACAAACAATTTAAGCCCATCGCCGCCTTTGCCATATAGGCATAGTCATCACCGTCCATATACTCATGATCACATTCACATCCACGCTCACACTCATAGGCCTCGTTCTTTCGGGTTCACACGTCTTGCCTTTGCAGACATTATCATAGTTCAAGTTGATTCTTGAAGAAGAGAGGAGCAAACCCCTTCAGAGTCGGTGATATTATCAAATCTTTGTTCCATATGGCCACGTTGGTTAGGATCCCTTGTTTTGTTTTCTCTGTGTATTTGTTGCAAATGATTTGGACGATGAACCATACAGCACATGCTTCCTAGTCTTAAGAGAAAAGCCAAGATCTAGGCAAAGAAAGAAACGCCGACGATTCTGCCGAACGGCTTGGCCTGAGCTCGGAGATGTAAGCCGAGCTTGACAGATGATCCCTTAGGTCTTTCTAATCCCACAAACCCACCTGTCACTGTCTCTTACTCTGTTCCCCGAAGCTGATCGAGATGATATTTCTTGGGTGTGTCCACTCGTTTGTTCGTTGGGTCACCTTTCGTCTTTTCTTGATGGCATTGTTGTCTATCGGGTTTGCCTTAATGAATTTACGGACCGAGGCGGGCTTACGGAATTTTAACCCTAGCACTCACCGAGAGAGATAATCACAAACTCCCGCGCAGTCAACCGTAAATATACTTTAAAGAAAAACTGTGCCGGTCAGCCCAACGGACTAACTTTGACCGATCTAAAACCTAGTTAATACTTTCCTTGGCTGAGATATTTCATATTAATTAAATGACACTTAATCCTCATCCGACCAACCTTTTTTTTTTCTTTTCTTCTTGATACCTTCTAACTTGATGATTATTATTCCTATTCTGCTTTCTTCTACCCTTGTTTTATAATTAATATAGCCTTTTCAATTTTAGAAAAAAAGAAAAAGAAAAAAGAAAAAGAAAAAGGGAACCAACGGACAGGTTGTGAATATCTAATGGGTGTGAAAGTCTCGATATCTAGTTGGTTTCTTAGCTTATCCGCGACATATCCTGATCAGAGCTGGATTCCAGATTTACTTGGTCATATGGTTAATTCTTTGACACTCCCGCTCAAACATCAAGTTTTCGGGAGCGACAATTGACAGAGAGGATGGACTCTAAGAGACGCACGCGCGCGCGCGCGCAGACAAGGAAGCGCGAATCCGTCTGAAGATAGTGATTCAAATCATGTCCATGTGCATATTCCTAATCAAGTCAGAGAACAATCACTTCTTTCCTTTCCTTGATTAAACAAAAAAAAAAAACTTTTGTTGTTCTTGTCTATATACATATATATAGATACATAGATACATAGATACATGATATCTCAAAAGGAGATAAAATCTAGGTCCAGATTATTGAAACGTGATGTTTGCTCAATCATCAGTCGTTGCTTCACGCACGATCGGGGACTCGATCGGATGTGCCAACACATTGTGAAATGTTTTGATTGTCCACCACGGATGGGGAAGGAGAAAGCTCGGGTATTCATATGCGTGACCCTCAAAGAAGCATATTCTTTGTGATTTGTGATTTGCGATTTGCGGTTTGCCTGTAAAGACACAAACAAGATTTCTTGGATGATCGTCCAAACACCGAAACAATCTCCCTATGCCATGTGAAATTAACCAGCGAGCAAATGCTTACAAATAATGAAAGGACTATGGCGAACAATTACAATCTTATGTAAGCAGCGTGACAAGCGTGACTTTGGCGAAGAGAAAAAAACCCAAAGATGAGATGGGGCAGTTGGAAAAGTATAAAGTCCAGCGGTCCGTTAGGTCAATGAGGCCCTTTCTTTTTCCTCATCCTCTCTGGCCTTTTGGCTTAGATCATGTGTAGTATCTGTTCTTATAAGTTTAACCACTTATATGGGTCCACCGGACCCATCTGGTTTACTTCTTTTTGCCTTGCCCGTCCGGCCATCCTCTGCTTGCACGACGGCCGGGCACGATGACCTTGCCACTGCACTACCGGCTTGTGTTGTCAGGGATCTCCCCAACTCTTCCCATTTCTTTCGGTCGGCCGCTTTCCACTTTTTGGATTCGGCTGGTCACCTAAATGGCAATATATCGCAGTGAATTTTCCTTAATTTTATTCCTAGATCGATCTTTTTTAAATACATACAACCCTAGAGATGTTAGTAGTATAAAGATTCGAGTAACAAAGAAAGGACAACGCAAGGGACAACACTATGAGAATAGATGTGTGGAAGAATGCTCGACACGGTGTCAGAACTCATGAGGATCGGGCGAATCAACGTATTTGTCTGATGATCTATTGCGAATCAACGGCCGCATTTATTCTTTGCAACCTAATCAGCTTGGATTAAAATTCGTCAACAAGTGAAAGACATTGGCTCCATTTATCGTTTTTTTTTTTTTTTTGCTCCCTTTGATAGCTAAGAAACACGGTTGGGAGGCTGGAAGGGGAAGGAGAAGGAAGAAAAAGAGAATGAAAACACAGCAGGAAAAAAAAATAGTGCTAATGAAGAAGATAGAAGAAACGTAATCCGATATGAGCCAAACCTATTGATCTTGGAATGGAATACAAATCGAAAACCTTTTATTTTATTTTATTTTGTTTTACTCTTTCCTCACGCCTCGTTGGATGACTTTTCCATCTTTTTCTTGCTACTAGACTTGTTTATCAGCTTAGGAACTTTTGGAATTTGTCGTGTTAGAGTTCTCGTTCAATTGAACTTTCCGACTGACCACTGTTTGTTTGTTTTTGCCTCTTTCTTAGAAACAACAATAAAAATACAAAAACTTTTACATGGACTTATCTTCTAATTAAGGAGAAAACAAGGTCAAACAGAGTTGATAGCGAGGAGACAGATGTGCGAGAGAGAAAGAGAGAAAGAAAGAGAGAAAGAAAGAAAGAAAGAAAGAAAGAAAGAAAGAAAGAGGCGGGCAAGATTAGGTCTTTCGGAAGAAAAAGAAGAGAAAAAAAACATTCCCCCCTTCCCACCACGGGGAAGCATCCAAGGGTAGGTTGATCAGGGAAATGATGGACGTGAAAGAGAGAAGAAAAGAGAAGAGAAGAGAAGAGAAGAAAAAGCCACGCGAGAAGAAAAGAAAAGAAAAGAAAAAGGTACGGAAGAAAATAATACAAAAGAAAAAAAGAAAAAAAAGGGGCAGGAACTCGCCCGCATCGACAGAGAGTCTTCTCCATCGTTCGATCGACACTCACACGATCCTTCATCTTCTTTGGACAATGCTGTTTTAGGGCTGGGATCGAGTTCTATAGTTTCTGAACTGACCGGTTCATTATGTCGTGTCCTCGTTACAAACTCCCTCGTTTTAAACAAAGTGTCAATCGAACGGTTCGACATGATAGTTTCTCATCAGGCGGACCGAATGAACCATCGGTGGACCAAAAGGCCGATCGACTTGATAGTTGCCTGGCTGACCGGTTGATTGACCGGCTGATTGACCAACCGACCGACCGACCAACGAGGCTCACTAGGCTCACTTGACTGACACACTCTTTTGACCAACTGACAGACACCGCCCTGAAGACATGTTTGATAGACAGCAAAGAATCTTCCGTGAGCCATAAAAAGGCTAACTGATTTTCGTTCTTTTAAATCTTGTCTTCTTTCTTTCTTTCTCTTTTTTTGTTTGTTTGTTCGCTCGTTCGTTCTTCTTTCCCTTCTCTTCTCTTGTCCTTGTCTTTGTCTCCTCGTCTCTTGTTCTCCGTCAATAGAGTCCTTCCTCGACCTGACCTTTGTCCTTGCCTTAATAGCCCTTTGGTTTCTGTAAGTACTCTCTTCTTTCCGTCTTGTCATCTCACAACCTTTCACTTACCCCTTACTCCCACTTTCTCCACCGCATACATCTCTGTGCCTGACACCAGCTCTAGATGATCATCATGCTTCCTCAAACTCCTACCGCTTTTCCTTCGCCCGCTTCTCCATCTCGGCAGTCGTCTGCAACTCGTCCGTCCAAGACCCGTCCTCGTCATCGTCCTCATCACAGACCGTCCGGCCTGTCTGTCAATACCCATGTCCGACGGGCAGATCGAATTCTGACACCCAAGCGAAAGAAAACTCTCCAGGATTCCACTCGTCGCCCGACCGTCAGACAGACAGACAGCCCGGATAGGCCAGCATCAAACTCTCAGGACGAAACGTTCTTGCCGTTGTTTCTTCCGAGACCAGACAGACCGGCAAACATCAATATTGGAGCCATCAAAGGCTTGGATCCTGAGGTGGTTAGTCATAAAATTGTGCTCCTACCCTTGGGCAAACATAGACCAGATCAACTAAAATGCGACGTCCTGTTTGGTTTGAGAAATTCGTAGCCTCTAGAATATTTGTTGAAAAAGTTGTCCGAACGAGGCCCAGAGCTTCTTGGGACCGCTCTATCTTGCTCGCTATCGAACCGACGGATCGTCCAATCGCCCCTTCCATCGATCATGACGTTTGTCGTTCCTCCTAATGTCTCCTCTGACGTTCTCCCTACCCATATGCTCGCCATCCGATCGACAGCTACCTCTTCCAGCAGTCCCGAACAGCCAACAGGCGCGCTACTCCCAGTACACGCCGTCGTCTACCAAGCTTCTTGCGCGCATGTACCCCATTTCCCGTCATTCGAACATCTCCCGGTCGATCAAATCCCCGTCGTTTACATCGCTCTACCATCACCGAACCAACTCCCTTTGGTCAACAATTTCCTATACACTCAAAGGTCGGATGAGTTGCTTGAAAAGTTGTTGAACATTCCCTATCCGGCTCGGCCGTCGAGCAGGGCAGGCTTGATGAAGGACATGGCCAGTCGATTAGACAAGACCGCTTTGATGGCCAGGATCGCGGTCATTCGTGGGACCTGGGAGAATGTGTGCGCTTTAGGGATCGCCGATCCAGCTCTTTGGCGAACGATGGGTTAGTAAAGCGTCTTTCTTTTCTTTTATTCCTTGTATATATATATATATATATATATATCTGTTGATTCATCTAGAGAGAGTGTCGTCCGTCTCGCACGAATCGTACGAATACTGACCTAGTAATGGATTTGTTTCCTTCCCCTTGACTTGTACATTCTAGATATCGCATGGAAGATCCTCGTCGGAAGTCTTGCCCTCTTGGAATCAAAACAGAAACAGTCGTCGTCATCTTCATCTTAATCTTCATCTTCATTTCTATCTTCATTTCTATCTTCATTTTTACTTTCACCTCTACTTTCACCTCTATATTCTTCCTCATGATACCCTTCTGATTTCCTTTGATACTCTTTTGCGTTGTTCCAAGTTTTTCCTTTCTTCTTCTCTGGTGTTTTTTTCAAATCATTATGTGGGTGACGTCTGTTGTAATCTTCATACCCTTCCTTGCGTTTGCCCTTCAACCTTTTTTCCCCTATTTCTTTCCTTGTTCAATCTCACAAATTTAGTCTGTTTCTAGATCTTCCTCAAAAAGTACGAGCATACGGGTACATAGAGAATATTAAAATTAAAAATGTTCATGCCACTGTTTCTTCATCGTCAGGTCGTCAGGATTAGCGTCAAATTCGAATTTTGAATTTTTGACTTGTTAAATCAACTAAAAAAACAAACATTTTTGTGCTCAAACCGGAATTTATGCCCGCAAACAACATTCTCTTTCATCCACGAGGTTTCATATTTGGAAAGATCATCGTCATTAATCGAGATGAAAGTAAATTTCTTTCCAGGTCTATATATATATATATATAAGTGTAAAGAAAAAGGATGAAAACAAAGAAGTCCCGGAAATAGCAGAGAGAACAGGTAAAGATCGATCGATCAATCGTATTTTAGTTCATAGTTTAGATTTGTTACATAGATTTCTTCTTTATTAAATCAGAAGAAACAGATCGAATCGATCGGGAGATTGGACCCCGTGCAGAGATTATATAGTACACGGAAGATTAAGAGAAACGAGCAAGAGGACGCTCACTGCCTTCCGGCGAGCTTGTTGGCAAGACCAAGCACACCGTGCTTTCGGCCCTCGGCCTTGTCGAGAACCTTCTGGTCGTGTCTCCTTTGCTCCTCGGCCTCGATCTCGGCCTCGTCGAGGGAACCCCACGAGTACCAGACCACGCTGGCCATACCAAGGACGGCGGCGAGAACGCAAGCGGCCATGGTACCTCGAGCCTTTGTCGTCCATCCGGCAACGATCGGGTACGGTCCGAGGGGCTCACCGGTGAAGTCGGTGGTGGAGTAAGTACCGACAACGTTACCCTCAGAAGGGATGTTGAGAGCGTTGCACTGATCCTTCATCACCTGAGGAATCGTGATGTTCTGTTGGATGAGGTCGGGGGCAACAACGAAAACGGCCGCAAGACCGGACGACAAGTGCCAGTCAATATGACAGTGGAAGAACCACACTCCAGGGTTATCAGCTCGGAATCGGATAGTGGTGGATCCACCATCCGGGGGAACCATGACAACGTCTCGAGCGGATGGGTTGGACTGTCCCTCGACCAAGCCAGGAGACGAGTCGTTGAACGATCGGTGAACAAGCTGGAAGGTGTGTCCGTGCAAGTGGAACGGGTGCTGTCCACTGTCAGTGTTGACGATGGTAAGCTGGATCATCTGGTTGTGTTCAAGGATATAGGCGTTGGTCATGGCTCCGTAAGCCTCGGCCTTGGCATCTGAACCCATTGAAGCCGCGGTGAAAAGAGAAGGGGTAGAAGGTGCGCTGTAGGTGATATCGTTGAAGGCGGCTCGGTTAATTCCGTTGTCAAACGTGTCGAAAGCAAAGGAAAGCTCGAAAGAGTAATCGGCTTCGGCCATAGCAGCAGCCGTGCGAGGCTTCAGGACGGTATCGTCAAAGAAATCGTAAGATTCGATGACTCCATCTTCAGCAACTTCATTGCCGGTCTTGTAATTGATAGTAGTGGTGTAGTCTGAGGGAGAGGATGTCAAGATATGAGTCAACGGCTAAGCACAGAGGAATGGCGCGAAAAAAAAAAAAAAAAAAAAAAAGGAAATCATAAACGACTAACTAAGCTCGAGATCATCGGGCACGGCATCGAACATTTGAGGATCGAAGTTGGCGTGGAGATGGAAGTTCTCGGAAGTATCATTTTTGGCATGGAGCAGGACGGTGTATCGCTGAGCGACAGCGATGGGGAAGTTCTCAACCTGGTAGGGCACAGTCTCAACTCCATCAACCTCAATGATAGACCTAAATGTACGAAGAACATGGTCAACTTCAGATTGAACTGTAAAGAGAAGATCCCGGAACTGACCATTCGTGACCGTCGATAGCAAGCTGGAACATAGCGAAAGCACCCATGTTGATGAATCGGATCATATACGTCTCGCCGGGCGTCAAGTCGAGAACAGATCGGGAGCCAGTGACGGATCCGTTGTTGACGGCGTCGTAGCCACCAATGTATTCGTTGTTCTCCGCATAGTAAATCAATGCCGAAGGAGGAACAGGCTCAGCTCCAGTAGGGTTGTACTAAAAGATGAAGCAAATGGTTGAGGACAGAGCAGATATGACTTATTAAAAAAAAAAAAAAAAAAAAAAAAAAAAAAAAAACCGAATGAGAACTCACGATACTCATGAAGTCGGCAAGGAGTACATCGTGCTCATCGTGGTACCACTCGGATACGATGGCAGTGATGTCGTGATCCCAAGTAATATCGGTTCTGAGGGTATCATTGGTCGGTAGGATAACGAATGGGGTTCGGAGACCATCGGTGTACTGACCGAGGTTGTGTCCGTGAATCCAGTATGTTCCCTGCTGAAGGGAGGTATCAATGTCGTAGATGAGGGTCTCGCCGACGGGAATACCACTAGAAAAGGGAGTGAATTCTTTGAGTATAAGGTGTGATCCGTTAAATCGGAAGAAAAAAAGCTAGACATACCACTGGGTAACTCCGACGGGTCCGTCATGGTAACCAGTTCCGTTAAAAAACAAACCGTGGGCGTGAAGGGCGGCCGGGTAGTCGATGTTGTTAGTGGCATGAATTCGAACAGTGTCACCCCGGGTGGCAGTGACTGGAGGAGGGGGCCTAGAGTGATAAACAGGCAGGTCGATCGAACCTATCAGAAGACGTAGTTCCAAGTAAGGCCAATCGGACGGTAATCACTCACCAGGTGTCGTTGATACCGATGACTCGTCGCTCGAACATCTCTAAGATGGGAAAAGAAAATCCAAATGATTGAGTATTGGTGGACTATGAGATGACAAGTTTGATGTTTCGTTCTCACGATCAGGGTTGGCGGTAGCATAAGAGATATTCCTGCGATGAGAAGAGAAAGTGATCGGAACATTAGACCAGATGCAAACATATGGAGTGTTGACAGAAAAAAAGGAAACTTACCACCAGAGCTCGATGATCTCTGCCCGGACAGCGGTCATCGCTGCGACGGCAGCAGCGGCCATAAAACTCGTTCGCATCTGTGGTGAGAGCAAGAAAGTGAGGAAGAAAAGAAACAAGATAACAAATCAGTATGATGGTTCGTTCCATCTAGGAATCGATCATCACCCAAACAAAGAGATTGTTGAACGAACGTTACTGGAAACCGAGTAGAGTGGATTAGAGAAAGGATGAGGGTATGTCTGAGTGTTTGATGACAAGAAAAGAAAGAAAAGAAAAAGAGAAAGAAAAAGAAAGAAAAAAAGACCAACGGAGAAGGAACACTTGCTCTTTTAAAGAAAATCAGACAGAAGAGAAGAAGGAGAAGAAAGAGAAAGGCATGAAGGGTGAATTTAAATTTTTTTTATCGATCCGTCCGGAAATCCTGCTGGCTGATGGGGTGGGTGTGCCTGGTTCCTTCTAATCAGACAAGGAATCAGGAACCGATCAGCTGCGCGTCTCTCGTGAATGGGCGGCCCTTGTCTCTCTCTCTCTCTCATTTGACCGATCAGGGCCGTTCACCCCACAGAACGGAGAACGAAAGCCGAAAGAATCAGGAACAGAACATTCTATAAATAAGTGATAGTGGTCCAGTCCGACCCAATCAGATAAATTTTCTGTCGGCGTCTTCTGGCTTGGCTTTTTTTTTGTTCCTTTTTGTTCGTCGTCACCGCGCCCGTGTGCCGCGGATATGTGCGTGCTCGTGCCCGTGCCCGTGAAGCAGGCTCACCTCCAATGACTGCTCACTTACTTACAGCCCACCAATCAAACAACACCGCCAATCGCAATTACTCCACTCAGTTAGACGGGCAGAGAAAATCAAAAACAAAAACAAAAACAAAAAAAAAAGCCCCAAAAGATTCCAATTAAATCCAGCTGGTCGTTGTTAATTTTTCTCGGATAATCCATTTTATTTGGTTTTCTTTTCCTCTCTGTGTGAGTGTGCGTGAGTGCCTGTATGGATCGGTAGGTGTGCGCCGTAGGGCGAATATGCCCAAGTGTCCTATGAAAAGAAAGAGAGGGCAAAGAAAGGCGACTTCAAATCAAACCCAACGAGCCAACCAGAACACAGAACACCTTGCCTTTGTCTTTCCACATCGGTTTTTTTCTTTCTTTCTTCTGAGCTCGGCGCCGGGGTTTTTTTTTTTCGTCCTCTTCTCTTTATACGGACGGATGAAATTCTAAATCTATCAGACAAACTAAATCCGTTGAACTTGATGAGTTATTCTGAATGGTAAGAGCGTATAACCCTAGCTAGTCTGTCTACAGTGCTTTCTTTCTACATGTGTATATATATGTGTGCGTGCGTGTGTATGTAATGTCATTTGTTCTCTTCGTTGCTTTGTACTCTCTTCTTTCTCATTCGTGTGACTCCATTCGTCGATCTTTTCATCTCTAGACATTCACTCTGAACGTTCTATTTGATTCTGTCTCTTGATCATTGCACGCTTTACAAAGACCTCTGTCGAGAGATCCAAATTCTTGGACTTTGTCTATTCAACTCAAGCTCATCACTCGCCCAACCCTTTCATTTTTCATTCTGACGATGATGATGTAAAACATGTTGATTGAAATAACGAGAGCAAAAAAAAAGACTAGGGAAAAGGAAAATGGAAGAAAAGAAAAATGGGACTTGACATCAAGTAAGAGAGTAAATGAGAAGAGCAGAGGAGAAAGAGGACTAGCGAGAAAGAGAAAACACCGCCTGGACTGTATAGGCATTCATCTGTTCGTTCATCCGACCAACCATCCATCCATCCATCCATCCATCTCCCTCTCCTCATCACCCACACTACATACACACACACACACACACACTCTACTCGACTTCTCCTGTCCACTCAATTGCCTTCTTTATGCGTATAAAAGAAAACTTTTTTAACCGATGGTCAAGGTCTCTTCGTCATCAGAGAACGAGTAATTGGGGACCTCCAAGTTGAGCGGAGCAGGTCCCTTTCGGATTCGACCAGAGATATCGTAATGGGATCCGTGGCAAGGGCAGAACCATCCACCGAAGTCACCAGCCTCTCCACTGTTGTAATTGTAATTCAATACCACTCGGTCGGTCAGTTCTCACTCTATGTCTTCTTCATACAGATAGAACAAGACTTACATAGGGACACATCCAAGATGGGTGCAGACACCGATCATGACAAGCCTACAGAGATGTATGATTCGCATCGTCAGATTTGTGTTCCAGTTACTTTGCCTTTCTCTCGTGTGTACGCACACACACACACACACACACACACACACACACACACACATATAAATGATGACTTACCAGTCGGGCTTCTGAACTCGCTCGGAATCAGCCTGAGGATCTCGGAGGGTCTTGGTGTCGACAGCGTTGGCCTCATCAACCTCCTCAGCAGTTCGGTGTCGGATGAACACCGGCTTTCCTCGCCAACTGACAACGACGTTCTATGAGATTATGATAAGAATTGCCAAGAATGAAGCGAAAAAGAAAAACCACAAAAAGTAAGCAACCAATGCCTTGCATCTTTTTTCTTTCTGTACTCTCTCTCCTTTCCCACAACACAAGACAAGACGGGGGAAGAAAACGAGGGTAAACAAAGCAAAGAACAAGAATTTACCTTTCCCTCGGGAATGGAGGACATGGCAACCTCGAGCTTGGCAAGAGCCAACACATCGGCAGAAGCAGACAAAGTAGTAACCAAGTCGACAACAGTAGACTTGGCGGCGGCAGCGGTCAATGTTCCCATAGAACCGATCATGAAGTACGACAAGTTTCGGTTGGTTGAAGAAGAGCTAGCTCGGTACTTGGAAAAGTCTGGGCTGGCAACAGGGTCTCGCTCGGCGGCCGCAGTGGTATGGATCATTCGTCGGCCAACAGAAGGGGCGGCTAGAGAGAAAGCATCGAGTTAATAGCAGAAATAGAAACAAAAATAAAAAGGAAACATCAGCATTCGTCGCTCTGCAATTTCTCTTTTTAGATATCAACCATGATCCATAGCCATCTCTCTCAGCCAAAAGTATACGGATGAAGCGATAGGATGTAAAGAAGAAAGTTGACGAGGGAAGGTATGACGGAAACGCTCGAATGTCCGGATGTTGAAGAAAAGAGGACCAATCGCGAGATCCGCATCAACACAATCAACGTAACATCTGCGAAGAGAAAAAAAGACCCATCGAGACTTTTTCTTCTAATAGTTCCATCGAGAAGTCTCATCTACATGCTTCATCTCTTCAATTCATCCAGGCAAAGAAGACGAAGTCGATGATTGACGAGTGATGCTGGACCCAGAAGTCGGGCTTGTCCTTTAACAAGTTTTTTTTCCTCGACTGCGAAACCCCAGATAGGCAGAGGAGGAAAAAAAAAGAAAGCTGGCGAAGGGGAGAAAAAAAAGAGAAAAGGGATCCTCACCGTTGATCCCCGACTTGACGGCAGACCTTCCAAACTTCAAGGCAAAGCTAGAAGCCTTGCCAGCTCGGTGCATAGGATCGTACTCACCGTGAGAGTCGTGCTGGGCGATCAAGTTGACGCTGACCCCTTTTGAAAAAGGAGAGGCTGCCCTCGAGGTGAGCGAGGCAGTGGGAAGAGCGTTGATAAACTTGGTGGAAGATCGGAAAGCGGCGGACATGATGATGCTCAAGAAAGGTATAAGTAGAGAAGACGGATGGAAGATCTAAAGGCGAGGGACGAGTTGGAGGAAAAAAAAAAGAAAAAAAAAGGCAACGACGACGACGAGGAAAGAAGTTGAACGGTCGGGATACGATCAAGGGAAGAGAGAGAGAATTCGATGGGTAAAGCCTGGCTTTCATTGGTCGATTTTTCTTCTCTTACTCCGTGTGCCGTTCACTAACCCTAACACTGAAAAGGCTGGTACCTCTCGAGATGCATATGGTTACAAGCTACGTAATCGTCTAGCAGTTGGCTGAAGGCAATAAAAGAACCTGGTCATCAAACAGGGCAAGATCAATTCAAGCATACTCTACACCAAATTCTATCACATCACCGCGCTTCTAACAAGAGACATTGGCACAGTAAACATGATGAAGGAAAGTAAAATGGCTGAGAACATATCTGGAAATATATCTGAAAACCGGTACCTTCGAAGCATTATGGACTGATGGGTGTCAGGGATGAGTGCAAATGGCTAGGTTGCAGTTGATTCAAACAAGACAGTCATCAAATCTAACCTGATGCAATACCGCATCAAACACTAGGAAGTTGACCACTTGAGTTTGCCATCAGCTCAGTCCAAGGGTTCTTCGACATGGGATGATCATCGATAGCATATTCTTCTTCCATCGTTCTTTCTATCAATTCCTCACCCTCTATTCTGAGACAACGATCTTGCGCGTCCCCGCGCGAGTAAAACTCGCTCCGGATGATGTATACTTTTCATCAAATCCAGCATGATCAAGGTGTCAGAAGGAAGAATTCATATCGGTAACCAGTCCTTCAGAACGAGCGTCAGAAGGCAGATGTAATTGCATACTTGCAGACAACTGCACGAATGCTTGATCAACAACAGGTGATCTAAACAGCAGCGGCAACGGAGGTTACGGAAATCGCTCAGCGGCAATCATGGATAAGGTTCTATCGAAAAGTTCATCGAGATGAGATTCAAAAGTCAATCCAGAACATCTTTGAGCATTTGGTCATTAGCATCTTCAAATTTGAATTTGCCAATTGATAAACTATTCTCGTGAAGTGAGGCGAGGCATCGCGCCAGGTGTATAGTTCACGATCAGAATCTGCTTTTCCGTTTAACCGTAGCAATGTTACAGCTTTTCCAACAGTAACGATCAGTCCAAAAAAGTTTCTAGAGGTGTAATAATGTACGATGATGATGTTAAGATGCGATTCAAGAATGTTGGTGAGTTGCTACTGTTGATGGGCTCGTCAGAAGATTGCCTGATAAGAATCTCTAGCCTTCATCACAAACGTGCAGCAGAACACACCACAACCATATACAGAGTTTCAATAGACTCGTTTGCCTCCCTCTTGAAATGCATAATTATCTATGTAACCAACCGTCATCTCTCGTCAAAACGAATCACCCTGAACCACGTACAGATACCAAGAACCCTGAGCCATCTCATCATGAAGGTTCTCATCACAGGTAAGCATCTATCGCGGCTAGGTTGAAATTGACACGAAAAAGAAAAAAGAAAAAAAAGAAAATCAAGCTGAGAAAAAAACACTATCATCACCTATCTCTCAGGTGCATCCGGTTTGCTCGGTCGAGCCACCCTCAAAGTGTTTCAATCTGCTTCGGATGTAGAAGGTTCGTCGTTGAATAATAATTATGTCTACTAGCCGTAATCTTAATCCCTCAAGGTTGACCTCAATCCTCCCGCTTGCCGTGTTACACCTATCATAGTCAAAGGACTGGGATTCACTCGGTCGACCGATCAGCTGTTGAAGTTGGACTTGTTGAACCCTGAAGCGGTCAGGGCGCTAATCGATGAATTCAATCCGGATGGTTTGTGCCTGCCCTAGCCAGATTCCGTTGCCCTTATTTCCAAGATTCAGGAACGGCTGAACACCGTGCGCATTTCCCTTTGTTCTCAGTCATTGTCCACTCGGCCGCTGAGCGCAGGCCAGACGCCGCAGAGGAAAACCCGGATAAGGCCAGAGAGCTCAACGCGTCGGTGCCCGCCCAGTTGGCGAGACTGGCTGGGGAGAAAGGCTTCCGGTTAATTTACATCTCGACAGACTGTGAGTCCTAGCATCTTTCCTTTGTATCGTATGGAGTGTCCGTTGACGTGTCTTCTGGTACTTTGCCATACAAAATCAATTTATCTCAAAGATGTCTTTGATGGCACCAGGTGCGCCTTTTCTTACTTTGCCTTGTTCATTACAAAAGCGTACAACTTGATCATTTTGCGTCTTTCTATCACGGCTGTTTCTTTAGCCCTCCATACAAAACGTCAGACGCACCGAACCCGTTGCAGTTCTATGGAATCACCAAGCGAGAAGGAGAAGTTGCAGTACTAGAGAACTCCAAAGGGCAGGGAATTGTCCTCCGGGTGCCCATCCTGTGAGTTTTCACGATATATGTCATATGCGCGAAGTGTACAAGCGTTTATCCTTTTGCTCTTTCTTCATTGTAGCTACGGAGAGGCTGAGTACAATTCGGAAACAGCGGTGAACGTTTTGTTGGACGTCGTGAATGACAAGTCAGGCAAGACATATAAAAGTATGCAATCCTTTTTATTTATTTCTCTGCGTGTTCAGCATAGATAAACCTTACTGAGGGCTTCAATTTCACAAACACAAACCAAAAGTGGACACATATCAAACCAGATATCCGACTAATGTCCATGACGTCGCCGTCTGCCTCTTACGGATCGCTCGTCGATTCCCTTACGCAGCATCCTCGTCTGAGCTCCCACCCTCAATCCTCCACTTCTCATCCAAACGACCGTTCACCAAGTACTCGATGTGTGCTGTTATGGCACAAGCGTTGGGCATCGAAATTCCACACATCATTCCCGACGGAACTGAGCCTGCTGCAGGTGTCATTCGTCCCAAGGTCAGCAGCCGTCTCCATCTCTTTATTGATATTTAATATGCCTGTAGAGAACCAGGCTCTTACCATATTTATCACGATCAACAGGATACTCAACTTGATCTGACTTGTCTCGAAGAGAACGCGGTTGACTGGACGGAAGAACAATCGTTCGAGACCTGGTGGGCAAACTATCTTTCCTCTTCAAAGTAGGTGACACTCAGGAGGAAAAGCTACGGCATGTCGGGTCGTCACATAGAATTATCATATATACACTGGTATACACCTTATAGAAGGAATGATTGCGAGAAATTATATAAACAAGTGAATAGGCTTAACTTCCAACCAAAGGACTAGAAAAAATAGTACAGAGAACTCAATGATACGTTTCGTGCAACTACGTCACCAATACACGGACAAATCTATCTTGTGTCTCCTCCGGGCGCGTTCTTAGCCCGCTCTCAATCCACACACGCTCATTCTCTCGCCTTACGAGAATCGTTATCCCATTTTCATACTCTGATGCCTTGGTTGACGCTGTAGGACCTGCTTCTTGGCAAGAGACGGAGGTGGATGCGTTTGCGAAACTTGACGACTCCTGCATCAAACCGGGAACAGAGAAAAGGCCTGAAGTCCGCCGTTGAGAAAGAAAGAGAGTGTAGAACTCTTTGGGCGTCAACCTCGGTCGTTTCGTTAGATCGAACACGATCGAAAGCGGTGTCAATAATGAATTATCTATCGTCCGAGAGTCATGATCTGCCTGATCCATCACAAGACGTTCAGCCCGGGATGGAACGAGGAAAAAGTCGGGGTTGTAGTATAAACCGTGTGCTTCGTTTTCAGAGGGACGCAAGGGATCTCCTCTGAACGTCCCTCCACCACTCTCAACCACACGTAAGCAACAGCCGCTCAGCCATACCCTTCTCAGCCAGGTTCTCCAACTTGGACTTGAGAATATCTCCCACGAACGCCGGTCGGCGTCGAATGTGAACTTTGAAGAATGATTGAACGCGGGATGCATTCGAAGGTTTACAGGTAAGATCACGCTCAATACGGGCGCGTAGCCGATCAGGCCGTTATATGACAATGGAATAGACAGTGTCTCCAGTTGGATAGGCTTGATCAATGATGATGATGATGATGGTGATAATGTTAAGGAGGAGGAGGAGGAGATGTCGTTCGAGCTCAAGTTGATCAATCGGTCAAGAGAGATCGCTGTCGATGGTCGAGTGACGAGTGAAAGAGATTTGATCTGGTAGACCGATAGCCAAGGTTCTAGACGCTCAAAACATCTTTTCCCTGCCTTTTCTCAACCAGCAAGAAGCAGGACGAGCGAATCATCAGCTCTGAATAGCGAGTGTTGGAAGAATTGAAAACCAGGCCACTTACTCGTTTACAAAACAATTGATCGTAGCTTGCATACTTGTCCAAAACGACCTCTTCGTATAGTATCGGCCCTGCGATCTGAAGGAACGAAAAGCTCACTCTCGAACAAGCCGCCAGAGTTGAAGAGTCGCAAAACGAAAGTATCAGAATGATAAGCTCTATAGGTAGTGACGATCCACACTGCATCTCATTCACTTCCAAAGAGCTCGGCGTCTTCTCGGACAATAAATTATCAGTCGAAGGCAGAGCAGACTCCCAGGTGGCCTTCGGGAACTTCATTGAGTCAGAATATATCAATTTTGGATTAGGCAAGATGTCTGAGAAAGGTTCGAACAGTGTATGCATATTGGCCAGATGAACGCGACGTAGATGAATGATGTGTTTCGATTCCACAAAGGAGGAAAGTAGGCAGATAGAAGCAAGCAGCAGGTGGATAGCTTGATCTGATTAAATGACGAACGGGCGCGTCGACGTTATCAAGACAGACGCGTCTCAACGGTGTCCTTGCTCAGAATGAAAATTGGGTCTTGTAATATCGAATGACAAAGTAGGGCAAAACAAGATAACTCGTATGAAACGAAATGCAAAGGTGTGGTGATATAGAGACGTATATATGGATGGAATGTGTACAAAAAAAAAGGATAGAATAGATTACAAAGTATGGGGAGCAAAGGTGAGAGTAAGGAAGAAGGGTTTACGCAGAGATGAATGAAAGAACGAAAGGAAGGAAGGAAGAATGAAACGAAAAGCACTATGCAAAAGGTAAGCGAGCAAACACACTACATCACCGGACTCTTCTCGTCAGGCATATCCACACTTGGATCATTCACCCTCAAATTGTCTAAATCTCCAAAGCGCAAAGTCTGATCCCCCAAATCCAAATTTGCGTTCTGCTCATCCTCTTGTCCCCGGTCGCCTTCCCTTTCCTCGCCCTCATCCTCCTCGTCTTCATCGTCCTCTTCTTCTTTCCTCGCTCGGTACTCATCCATTTCCAGAATGCCCAGCACCTTGCCTCCCACACCCTTCTCTAATCCATCTCCTGCCGATCCTCGCAGATCACAACTTTTTTCTGTCCAACTCGGCACCGGCCGAGGCTGCTCGACCGCTTGGACAGCCTGCTCGAGAAGTCCTAACATAACTTGTTTAATTCTCGAAAATTGTTCATCATCAGACTCCTCCTCCTCCTCATCTTCCGATCCCTCGGAAGAAGAGGAGAGCGGGGTAGGAAACGGATGAGACGCGGAGAGAAGTGGGGAGGTCAACGCGCGTAGTCGGTTATTTAGCGGAGGGAGCGGTTGAACCGAGCCGGTTCGTACTTTGCGTCGAAGATCCCGGATTTCTTTAGCTAAGCGAGTCGGAGAAAGGATGAAGTTTGAGTCTCAATACATTGACTAATTTGAGCAGAAAGAGGCGAAGCGATCTACAGACCTTGTTTCGCTTTGGTAGCTTCTAATGCGTGGTTGATCACAAGTAGACTGGCGTTTGAGATCTCTAGATCAGCAACCTACACACAAATTGTGAAAGAACGGAAAGTATGATCAAGCTATAATTCCAGAGAGAGCAAACGTATAAGCTAAGAACCCATTGACTATACCTTCCGGTTCACTTTTGCTTCCTCCTTCTCCACGCCACCCTCGGTCTCATCCTCATCCCCTACGCTATCCATCATCCTAGCTCTCTCGTTCGTAAGTGCCTCTCCGTTCGTGAGCGTGCTATCTGCCTCTTCCAAAATCATCAGCCCACCTTGATATCTCCCAAGCGTTTCATGCCCATCTGACCCTTTGCTGAGAGCCACGGCAGGCTGCAATGCCGAAGGCTGAACACCAGAGACCTCAGAGAACGAGGATGATTCTCCATGGACGGAAGATTCATCCGGGGAATCAGATGACAAAGTCGATGTTGAATCGAACGAGCGCCGATGAGGAGTTCGGTTCAAAACAGGAGAGAAGAAAGAACCAGTTGTAGAGTTTTGAGAAGGAGATAGTGGAGGCAACTTCGGCGATTCATCTGGTAGGTATGGTGCATATGTTGAGCTAGCCGTCAGAGAGAAATTTGGGTGGTCGATTGAGAACTTGGCAGCAGTAGGTGATGAAGGGTTTGGGGAGTAGGGGCCTGAAGGTAAAGGTGTCGGGCGAGTTTTTATCGAAGGCCCAATGGTATGGAAAGAGTTCGATAGGTTTGGCGATTGAACTTTCGAAGGACTAAGAAAGGCTGAGGAAGAAGTTGGCGGACTCAAAGAATTTGATACAGTTTGATCTGGTGGGGGTACGCCGGATGAGGTATGCGCAAAAGAGGAGAAAGTTGAATATTCGGCCGGCTGATGAACGTTTGGTGTTGTTCTAGCTCGAACCAAAGATTTCGCATTCGATCCAGCTATGGGTTTGGAAGTGGAGGAAGCAGGAGTCGAGTTGGCAAGTGGGGAACCGGTTACGGGGGACGTGGGGTACACTGATGAGCTTGGCTGTTGTTTGGGTGGTTGCATGAGTGGAAGAGCAGGGGCTGGGACAACCGACCCGTTCACAGACGGATAAGATCTAGCCCCAGGGACAGCTTTGGGTCTGATTGTGTTTGTTGGTGTTCCAACCGTGCTCCTCGCTTTACTGGTTCCTCCTCCAAAACCAGATATGGTTGATCCAACATTACTGCCTACCGGACTAGAACTCCGAAAACCCCGACCGACGTCACTCGTCCCTATGGATGCTTCCCCAAAGCTGTAATCCTTTGAAGAAGAGTTGAACGAAGCTGAAGGAGAGCCAAGAGAGGAAGCAGGCGCGCTGATGATGGAACTGGGAGCGACTTTCACACGTGCTTTGACCGTAGTCGAACCAGCCGTGCTACCGGTCGAGGCCGAAAGTATTGAGCGCGCTTTAGAAGATTGTCCACCCTGACCGGTGGATGTAGGTGTGACACGGGCTGAAGACGTAGGAGTCAGACGAGGACGGCTCGATACGGAAGGCGAAGAGTTGTTCGGCAAGGTGAGTTTCGGTGTAGACGGCACGTGGGCTGAACTGGAAGAAGGCCCAGGAGAGGAACGTTGGATGGTCCCAATGATCTGTTTTGACATGTCGTTTGATCAGAAGGGAGAATACATGATCAGTATGACAGTCAAAGAGAGGTTTGTTATTGGCGAAGAGAGACCGCTATGATATATGCGGAACTATAGCTCATGCCAATGCGTGATATGATGTTTATTCTCCACCAGGCGAAGACCATACACGTCACTTCCGCCCTCCCTGTCTCATTTCGGACTTCCTATTGACTCAGTATATCGTTAATAACGAACACCGTATGTCTTACAGAAGCATTTGAGCAAGGCTCAAGCTCCATTCACAGCATGATAGTCCGTTTCTGACGGTATGTGAAAAAGAAAGCTCTGTGTTACAACTTGTGCCAAGAGTACTAACCTTCCTCTTGGGTTTGACTTCCATAGTGGCTCACTTCAGAGGGAAGGAACAAGAGAGAAGGTAGCCGCGATTGAACACTGTAAGACAAGACTCTGAGAAACGGAGAAAGAGTCGAACTTGAGGATCTATTTTGTTTCTATACAAAGTTTATAGTAGTGATCCGATGGATGGCCGGTGGTGGTGATGGTGGTAGTGGTGATACTGGTACTGCTGCTGTCAAAGATGATGAGTGTCAATGTTGATGATGGGCGTTGAACGAGTTTATTGATTTCTTGATTTCTTGATTATCTCTTTCGTGTGCAACCATCATCAACTTTCCACCATCAGCTTGATCACCATCTTCCTTTCTTTATAGAAAGGGTATACCTATCAACTGGGCAGGCCCAAGGACTCGTATATATAAACTTATCGGGTTTTAGATATAGAAATATCAAGATCCACTTCTCGTTACCCTCGTGCTACTGAATATAACCATAAGACTACCAATTTCACGCATACATGTGTATGTCTCCATCAATATCTAGTTCAAGATCTCTTTTTGACTATCATAGCTCACCATTTTGGAACCCTTGTATGCTAAATCTCTCGATCACAGCCTCAGAAGAGCCGATCGCGAAGTTATGGGCGCTTGTGACGGAGCTATCGGAGCAGTTGACTCAAAATAGAGCGGTCACCGCTGCCTTACAGGAGCAAATTGCTGAAGTCAAGGTATGTCTTGAGTTTCTTCTTGGTAATGTACGGTATGGAAGATGACAGAGTTTGTTGAGTTGTTCAGGACAAACTTTGACTAAACTGGAGCTGAATCTCTTTTTTCTTCCTTCTCTCTCTCTCTCACATTCTTGTGTCTGTTCTTGGGGGTTGCCTTGGTCCTATATAGAGTCAAGCTGTTCATGCGAACACTGGATTCCCGTTGAGAAGATTTAATACTGATCTTACTCAAGGTCTGTCCGGACTGAAACTCTGCAATCTTTGCGTTTCGAAAGACTGGACGGTTAATTGTCGGTTGTTTCGTCTTTGTTTTTTTGTTTGCAGAGGAGTACCAGTCGGCGATCGAAGAGTTTTCGACAAAGCTCGTGTCGGAAAACCGAACACTGGCACACGAAAACAAGCAGCTGTCGATCTTGTTACGCGAGTACGAAGCCACGTTAGAAGGAGTGATGGGCAAATTTAGAGGACTCGCTGTAAGTGTGCCCTTTCTTTATCTTGTTCTGGGCTCTCGATGACCTGAGTCGCTGACTTTGAGAGGATCTTGGGTATATCTTTGTTTTTTTTTTTTTTTTTTTTTTTTTTTATTTTCATTTTTTTTTTTTTTTTTTAA
>MVAI01000279.1:0-20249 GCA_014825565.1 Phaffia tasmanica | reverse complement strand
GGTAGCTACCACCCGGTGCTTCGACGGCCCACCTCCTTTTCCACTCTTTTCATTTCTTGACCGCTTTCCTGCTTCCTGCGTCTTCTTGTCCATCCCAGAGCTCTCGTGAATAGCGTCATTGGGACTAACCCATGTAGAGGCGTTTTTCTCTAGAGGATCTGGGCTTGTCGCGGGAGAGTTGATAATTGCCTTGGGTTTTGCAGGTGATGGAACCCGCTTTGAGTCTGAAACCGATCGAAAAGTGGGTTTCAATGCGGCTTCTTTCGATGAAACGATGGACATAGACAACCTCTGACGGGTCGTCGAAAGCTTGAAAGGCTGAGATGAAGGATCCAAAGGCGCTTTATCAACAGTGATAGGAGTATAGGCTTTTGAAAGCCGGGCCTCTAAATCGAGAGAATCGTCGTCCGTTCGAGACATAAGAATGTTTTTCGAGGGAGATTTCGGACTGCGTCTGGGTTCATGTGTTGGTTCAGGTTTAGGATCAAATGATTGACGGTCGTTTGAGGGTTCAGAAGGACATTCATGTTCTGAGCTTGAATAAAACAGGTCAGAAACCTCGTCCGATCGATTCATGCGCAATTCTGACAAGGCAAAGACAGGCTTTCGTGCAATGTTACCCGGTGATTTGACCTTGTTGGGTTCGTCTGGCGACTCCTTCCGTTTCGAACCGTTCTTTCTCTCAATCTCAGATACCGTACCCGGGAGTGGCACAAATTTAGGACTCTTTTCTCGACGGTTGATGTTCGGTGTTGGTTCAGTAGTTGACCTGTCCTCCTTTATCTCTTCAGGCTCGGAAGCCTCTACGTCATCTTCGGAGACAATCCTACAGCTCTTCTTTGCCTTCGGAGTAGCCACAGCCTTCTTTTTTCTTTGTGGTACGTCGTCCGACTCCTCAGAGTCGTCTTCGGATGACGACGGAATGTTTCTGGTCCAACTCGCTCTTTTGTACGTCCGACTAGCGCTCATGGGCTTATCAAGTTCTTCGGAGGAAGAATCACTTGAAGAGGACGCCGTCACGTAACCGACTCTTCGCTGCTTGGTTGACTTTGCTTTCTTGATGATTCGACTATGGCCAGGTTTCACAAGAAGTTTACTCGGTTTCTTTGTCTTTGGTTTGGCATTCGAGGATGGTTTCGCTGCCGAGGACGATGGCACAGGACGTGGTCTGGTATATGAAGTAGACGCAGCTGGAGGGAGTGAGTGAGAGGGTTTGACGGGACTGTTAGGTGGTGAGTCATCCATAACAATGAGGTCAGAATCATAATCCTCCTCGACGGGTGGACGTATAATAAGTTGAGATTGTGATGTCTGATTTGGGGGTGGGCTGCCAAGAAGAGAAATGTCTGTTGAAAGCCGGCCAGACAGGGGAATTAGCGGACAGGAGGGTCTTGTAGATCGAAGGGGTGACAAGTTTTCTGAGGTAATCTTCTCAGGTTGAGAGATATTTTTTGATTTTCCTTTTCCCTTTTGGTTCCTCACAGCTTGGGCACTGTTTTTGTCCTTCTCGTCAACATTGACTGCTTGAATTTCAAGGTCAGGTTTGTCAGACGCGACTGATGTTCTTCTCTCCGTTTCCGCGTGTTTTGGCTTCTTGACTATTTTGGCACTGCGTTTAGAGGGTAAGCTGACCGGATCCTGTTCAGATTCATGGCTACTGGATGAATATATCGTTCGTTTCTTCGATCGAGACACAAGCTTTCGTGGATGCTTCGTCTGGCTTGAAGAAGAAGAACTCGACGGTGCTACAGGGGACTTGGGAGGTGGTGATAAAATGACTAAATGAAGGAAAGATGGCAAACATGTCAGCGTCGGAGGGTGCAGAAGTCACAAGCACACGATCTTATAGTATCAGATCTAGATTAGTATTTTACTGGGACCAACCAGGCTTATCAGACAGAACAAAACCTTCCTGTCCACTGTATTCGCTTGATTGGGATCCTTCTTCAGAATCGTCCTTTTTTGGTTTGACTATAGGAGATGGGACTTGATCATTCTTGAAAAAAGATATGTATCTCGAATTATCCGGACTATCTGATCTGGAGAGCACAAACGAATCCAGCTTTGTCTGCTGGCCCATGGATATATTAGAAGATGGTGGTGGCAGTGATGATCGTTGTCATCGTGGTCATAGTAGTCGTGCAAAGCAGGTAGATATGAAGTTTGAGAATATCTGCATTATGTAAGCAAACGCGTCGCGTGTTCAGCTCGATGACGTGTCTGCCATACCCACGTGTCGTCATGGGCAGCAGGCAGTGAGGTGAATGCTTGTTATATAAGCAAATCACGTGATTCTAATTCTATAGCTACCTTCTTGACGTTAGTTGAGTATTCCTCAAGGTCTACTCTCAGCTTGATCATTCCAGTCTTTCCTTTTTCTTACCCGTTCTTTTATAAGAATCTTTCTCTTGCTCGATACATATTACAGGTAGTTAAAACTATAAAGTCCATCATACAGACTTTCAAACAGATCTTTGAAGTTGAACGTTAGAAAAATAGACACTGAAGTGATAGAAAGATAGACATATGGCAGAGAAAAGTGTTCATCGTAAGTGACCATCATGTTTCAAACACTCTGTTGGATCAAGTTCTCATACGTATCTTGATTTGATTTCTACTCTTTTATTTAGATCCGCGGCCTGTTCTGGACTTTTTTGCCGGGACAGCAGGTGGTTAGTATTGTCTTTGATCGTCATTTAATGGAAAGAATGCGAAATGTCTAGCTTTTCGAGTCATATAATAAAAAGCTCACGCCTTATTTTGTCTTGATCAACGATATATCATTACTGCTGATATGTATCCGAACAGGCGTGGCAGGTGTGATTGTCGGGCATCCCTTCGATACTGGTTCGTCTCTTAACTCTTTCTTTCGGCTAAACAAACCTTCGGATAGTCTTCAATGATCTTAATTAAATATATTCGTTGTGATATACAATCAGTCAAAGTGCGATTTCAGAACCCTGCGTTTTTGGGACAATACACCTCGACATTTGCAACTCTCCGTTAGTCATTTCTTTTTCAGGTCAAGTGCTCAGAGACGGTCTCAGCTGACATAATGGGTTCTTGTCTTCAGGCTTGATCGCCAAAAAAGAAAAGGTGAAGCTTATCGTCGAGATGATTCTCCCCCTACCAAGTCCTGACGATGATCTTAATTCATGGCTCAACTGATAATCTTCTAGCTTAGAGGTCTTTACCGGGGAGTCCTCTCTCCCATAGTGCGTATCATACTCTATTCTCGAAGCTCTGCTTTTGAGTTTCTGAGCTCATTTCACCTCTTTTTACATCGGGCTACAAAAAGATGGGAGTAGCTCCAGTGAACGGTCTTGTATTCGCTTCCTTCAAGTACACAATGTCTTTGGTTGTGCCCCCACTGACAGAAGGCCAGACACAAGTGCCTAATCTGACGAGTTACTTTGTCGCAGGATGCATCAGTGGGATCGTCGCTTCGTTCGTCTGTCTTTCGCGTTATCAAAGTTTGGGTGTCAACTGACGCGCCTTCTTTCTTTTCTCAATCACGTTAACAACCAAACACACTACAGAACGATCAACACACCGACAGAGCTTGTCAAGATTAAACAACAATCTTTTACAACATCTAATCCGCCATCAACTGTATCAATTGCCCAAGATATTTGGAAACGGTCAGGTCCCAAAGCTCTCTTTCGAGGGTTCCACTCGTGTTGGTTAAGAGATCTTGGTTTTGGACCTTATTTTTGGACGTAAGTGTGGCTTGATTCATTGATTTATGAAATTCATGTACTCCCTGTTTACCATCATTTTCCTCTTTCCTCTTCCATGTTTGTTCTCTCGGGATATTGCTCATGTTGGAACGATACCGATTTAAACAAAAAGATACGAAGTCATCTTACGCGCAGTTTCACCTACAAGACTTCAAATGGGCCATGATTTAATGACCCAAACAGAAGAAGAACTTGAGGAGGATACAAGAGGCTGGTGGGCTGTGCCTCTAGCTGGTGGTATAGCAGGAGTGGTCAGCTGGACTGTGCGTTCTATATCCTTACTTTGGGACTATGTTCCTTCGTCATTTCCTTTCCTGACTTTTCACGAACGCCTGATCGGTCGTTTTTCCATACCTTGTAGACTACATTTCCTCTAGATGTTGTCAAGACAAGACTTCAAGCTGCATCTTCATCAAAAATACTTCCAAGCGGGGAGCTGAACCCATATACAACGACATTATCGACTATCAAGTATTCCTATGCACAGGAAGGGTGGAAAGTGTTCTATAGAGGATTAGGGCCTACATTGATCCGAGCTGTCGTGAGTTCTCTTTTTACTATTTTCTCCTCATCTAACTGTTCTTTCTCTTCTATTGTCCCTTTCAAGTATAAATAAAGTAAAACTAAGATGTATTTCTCTGTTTTATCTGAACTTCAGCCGACAAACATTGTCACATTTAGCATTTTTGAAGCCTGCTTCAAGATATTTTAGATCCTTTTTTTATCCTCTCAATCTCACTTCATAGATGAGTTTCTCCCAACATCTCTGTCTCTCGTGTTCATCCTTCTATTATTTTTCTGTTGCGTTGATATCCCTTTATCCCTAAAACTGAAATAGTTATACGTTCTTCCTGCTATATCTTCTCAACTTTGTTCATCTTTTTGTTTATTCAGTTTCATCTTCTCTGTCTCGTTCTCCTTTTTCTTTGATTTTGTTTTTTATCCTTACAAATCAACCCTTCCGCCTCACTGCAACACTCTTTCCCTTCCATCTCCTATTTTTCAACCCGTCCTGTGTCCTTTTTTGGCATTTACATTTTTTACACGCTCTGTTCCTCCTCTGATTTCAGTCTTCTATCAACTTTCTATCCAAAAGAGCAACGAATTGTACCTCCGACTCTCTCTTTATATCTTTCCTCTGCTATTTCTTGTTCCCTCATCCTCGCTTTGCAATAACTGTGTTTTTATACTGGTGAGCATGACGATTTTATTGTGTGACGTTGTTTGTCTGATCAACCGTTCTCGTCAAAAGAGAATGATTATTAAACTGATTTAGGTCCTGATCTCAGCAGGATCTCGCGCTCGGATCTTCCTCCTTGTATGATTCGTTTCTTCAATTTTTGATAACCTCTTTTCTCCTTGCAATTCAAAAGTATTTCAAGATTTAGAAGAGATGACGGAAAGTTCAAAGGGGAAAAAAGGTAAGGGCTTGCTCGGTTAAGAGTCGTCACGGTTTTTCGAATTATATCTGTGTACGTACAGACATGTGTTTTCAAAAAGAGGGAAGTATACAAACAATGTCGGTAGTTCAACAGAGGAAAGGAGAGAAGATAATATAAACGCCAGTGCAAAGGCAAGACGAAGAAATAAAGTATATTGGAACGGGTTGGTTGTTAGGACATCTAATGGGTAGGAACTCCGTTTCGTCGGACGACAAAAGTCTGTTGTATTATGATACACACCAAATGAGAATTCAAAGTCACACTCAAAGACAAGTAAGAGAGAACGTACCTCGAGGTCTTGCTGGGTGACGATGCCGTAAACGAGTCGCCGTTTCTCATCGGTCACTGTACAACCCAAATATGAACCATCACGCTCTGTGTATGAGCGCCCAGATCCCTAATCGATCAAGAACACCAGTAGGTAGCATAAAAATCAGGGAAATCGAAATTCTTAGGCTCACCCAAAGCAAAAGCGACGCCTGTCTCGGTGAAGAATTTTTCAAGCTCAGTCAGAGGAGTTAACGGAGTAATGGTAGTGTATGGGTACGCATTTGGTCCATTCGACTTGGAAGCTGTGGGAAATTTAGTGTAGTTATCGGCTATCGTCGTGTTCTATGATCAAATTCAACCATTTTGGCGAATAGGCATTAAAAAAGGATAATGAATGATTAAAACATGTGATATAGAAAAGAGCGTGAGAGTAAAGAGATAAGCAAACCTCTTGAACTTTTCCCTGAGCAAACAAATCCTTCAAAGCCTTCACATCCACGTATCCGAGCAACCGACGAGGCTGGCTGGGTTGAGGCTCTGTCAGTACGCTATTAAATCAGTTAAATACAAGAATTACACATATTATTTTTCAGTAAAGTTGATATCTTCAGCCCATGATTATCCCAGGAGAACTGAAACTGATCCTAAACAGCGACATACGGAATTTGATCAAACTCTCGGTCGTATGCCAATGAGAGGACATCAATCACTAGAGTAGCAAGACCCAAGCAGATAGCTGGGGGCAGTTGAAGGTCCTGGGATCCATACAGAGTAGGTATAAGAATGCCAAAACGTGAAGGTAAAGAACGGGTTAGAAGGAAAAGACCGATCGGACACATGAACGATCCTAAGATTGACCGATCCTACAAACCTCAATCACGGCGCCTCGATACTTTGCGGCCAGGGGTGACCTAGATCTTTTATCGGTGGGTGTAACAGACATAGGGGAGACGTTGGTGATGATAGATTGTACTGTTGGTGATGATGACAATCGTGATGTTGGATGATGATATTATAAGGCGCAAGAGGAAAAGGAAAGAAGGCAACGGGAAAAAAGATGGCACAGCTTATTTGTCACGTGGCTTCGTCAACTCGGTAAGCGTTTACCATCTACTACTTCCTCTGAGCACGCTGGTCATCAACCACCATCTATCAGCCATGCCTATCAATCCAGTGAGGCTATTCTTTGTAGTATACTTTTTTAATTTAGTGTTGCTATCTACTGATCATACAATTCAAAGGATGAGGAGCTCCGGCTATATACCACGCCAGGAGAAAGAGAGTTGTATGACTCCCTAGCTACCTTGTTCTCCATCGTCGTCTCATTGGAATACCTCGAGCGAGCCTATGTACGGGACAGTATTAGTGCTAAAGAGTAAGTTGCATCAGGGCTTGACTACACATGCGGATTCCAGATACTCAACTTTGCTTGTTGACTTTGATTTATCGCCTTCGTGTGTTTAGGTACTCACCTGCCTGCACAAGACTTCTCTCTCAATACAAAGGGATCTTGAAGCTTGTTCCCGAAAGAGAGTTTCCTAGTTTGGATGCATTCATGGAAAGATTCAGGGTGGGTTTTTTTTAGTTTGTTCTCAAAAGAATATTCTCATGCTTATTGTTATATCGATTTCATCCGCTTCGCGCGTTTCGTGTCTATAGATGGATAACCCAGCGGCTGTTCACAGGCTAAAGCTAGGCGTGCCAGCCACTGTAGAACACTCTAGTGGGGACAATAACGGAGGCGAAACTGGAAAATCAGTAGCTGAGGTCACACAGGTATGTTTCTGTGGTCTTTGAGCATATTCTTGCTCTGTTTTATAGATAGGCGCGTCAAGCTTCTGACGCTCTCTTGTCTCAACTTAAATCCATTTGTTTATTCGTTCTAGTCATTCATAACTTTACTCGATGCTCTCAAATTGAACATGCGTGCCAAAGATCAACTCCATCCATACCTATCGGATCTGATGGCAGGTTATTCGAGATTCAAAGCTAGTGCTGAATGGGAAGGAAGGGGAAGGATTCTTCACTGGTCAGTGGCCCATCGTTTTTTTACCTCTCGGTTGAAAGCATCTGAGCTTTGCCGATTTTCCTCTGTCTACATTCGGATATTAACGCGACCTACGGAGTTTTTGGCTCTTCTTTTTCTTCGGTTCGATTTTAGGCTGATCACTCTAAACGCGCTGAGCGCGAGCGATGAGATCACCGATGAACAATCGAGACAGGTAGGTCCTTTTTTTTTTTAATAAAAAAAGACCATTATCATCCGACATATGCCAAAGTTGACATCATGGATTAATTTCTCTTTTTGAAGATGTTATTCGATATCGAACAAGCCTACAACGAATTCTTCCGAAGTTTATCCTCTGGCCCAAGCATATCCGGAGACTAAATCGTCTCCAACATTCCTAAAATAAAATCTGGCTCTTTGTCCTCCCCGATCTGCTATCTGAGAAAGAAAAGGTCATCAATTAGGAACATTAAAAGGGCAAGATCGGTTGATCCGCTTTGACTTGTAGAGTCAACTGTCAGGATATTAAAGATGAACCAAAGAGGAAGAAGTGGGCTTTGTTTTAATTTTCGATTTTTGGGAAGAAAAGGAATGATGGACTCCTGGGAGGCGCTACCGTTGTCTTGTTGTAATTTGTGACGTACAGGAGGAAGCTACTGGATTATAAAGCTATCTGAATCGTCATTGTGTTTATATGAATCATGTTTCGATATACAAAGAGGAGGTTTGAAAAGAACAGAGGGATTGTAAGAGAAAGACGATCATCACATAGATGACTGGGTGCTAAGCAATCAGATTGAAAAGCGGTGCAAACGCGTAAGCTTAGTGCAACGTGGCTACGATTGACACGTGCTGCCTTTGTGCTTCCCTATATGAATCGCCACATTCTATAAGTCACGTGGTTTGATTGGCCATGCATTAACAGAGGTTTCTACCTTACAAGCTGATTCTTGTTAAGTCTGCTTGCCTTTTCTTACAGACCATCAACCGACTCGACACGCACACATCCATCAATCTTTCTTCAGCGCATAGCTCAAGAACTTGTTTCAGACCTTTATAAATCAGCAAGAGAAACTCAAGTGAAATCAAAGAAGTAGAAATGGCGTCGTTAACTATGTTATTAGGTGGAGCAGCTGCATTGGCCGGTGGACGACTCGCTTACGTCCGACTTGCAGGTCGAGCAAAGGTTGGAGCGGATATGTGGGTCAAGGGTGGATTTCAGCAGAAGATGGATGCAAAGGAGGCCAAGTTAATTCTAGGTATCAGGTTAGTGATCTCCATTCTTAGCTATGTGTCATCACGTGTTGCCATGTCTCTACTGTGAAGGAGGTAGTGTTTCTGAGGAAAAGTGGAGAAGGAATGATGTGAATTTCCTTCGTGGAAGGTGGGCCTTTGAGGTGCAGAATAACAAGCAAGACATCACAGAGCAAACCTGTCCTGCTATCTGCTCGGGATGAAACCCTCTTGGGAGAACAAAGAATGGAAACAAGGAAAATACCGAGGTTTCCGTTCTCGTTTATTCGCCCTTCCTACGAAACCCGAATTTACTCATTCGTCGCCGTCTCCTCGACTGTATCCTCTTCATGCAATAAAACGCACAGACGAAGGCTGAAGTGCAGATAAACTGAAGTTTGAACTAACTTTGTTTTTCTGAAACTTTCGACTCTTCGTAGGGATCCGATATCAGTCAAGAAGGTCAAGGACGCTCATCGAAGGATCATGATTGTCAACCATCCCGATCGAGGAGGAGTCAGTTTTTTTATATTATATCTCTTTCCGCTATCTTCTTCTTTACCTGCTTGTAACCATAATCTGCCAAGAAGAAATCAGAAAGATATGCTTACCGTCTTTCTTTCTGCTTGATGATTTATTGACGGTATAGGCCCCTTACTTGGCTAGTAAGATTAACGAAGCGAAAGACCTATTGGTATGTTTTTCTCTCTCTCTTGCATCCTTTCCTTCATTTTATCTTCTTCTTGATTTCAAAATTCGCTTAATCTGTTCTCTTTTTTTTGTCTGGGGCGTTCCGGATATTCATCATCTACAGGAGAAAAGTGCTCCTCGTTAAAAGGTCAACTCCGAATATATATCATTAATGAAAACTCCACTCTATTCCTTCGATCTTTGTACTCTTTTCCATGGTTTATCATGTTCTGACTCGACCTGATCGAGAACACTGAAGAGAGGCATAAAACCGAGAACATATAATCGAGACAGTAACCAGGACTAGAACTGGGAATCGTTCAAGTTAGGTTTTATCGGCTTCATGGGGACGTAAGTATGAAAAGCTAAATTGTGCGTCAAAGAGAAAAAGACGTTGTGAGAGAACTGTACAACCAATCGACTACGAAGTTGAAGAGGAAAATAAAACAATGAAAGTTGAAAAAGGAAAAAGAAAAAAAAGTTCTCTGAAAGATGAGGGGATTTAAAACAGCCTCCCAACACCACCACAGGAATAACAAGTCTCGTCGATCAAAAGGAAATTCACTGTGAGTCCTCTTCCGGCACATCTTGGGCAAAGTGTTCCTCCGATTCTTGAATCTCCCGGCTGGTAGATCACTGATCCTGATGGCGGCACGTTTGTTATCGGTCTCCAAGTACCTAATCCAGGATTCATATGAGCCTGAAGACGATTGCCAGCGTAGGTGTCATAAAGCATCGAGCTTGTTCGGTTGAAAGCTAGAGGTTGTTGATAATTTGGGCCAGGGTTTTCCCAGGAGTGTTGTAGGGCCGAGGAATACGGACGAGCGTATCTTTTCCAGCAGGATGTACGGCACGGATGAGTAGGGTCATCATTCTTGAAGCTATTTACAAAAATAAATAAAAAATCTCAGAAATGACTCAAACTCATGTTCGGATCACACTCACCAAGATATGAATGAAAAGGAAAGAAGCAAGAGAGAACGTACCCAGTGTTGTTGCACTTCCAACAGCGATAGTTTATTGGGTAAATCAAAACTTTACCATCCCACATGAAAGGTCGACCAATAACCGGTGTTCTACTCGGTGTTCTATCTCTAGGGTGTCCGGGTGTGTGAGGATGAGGCGACGACATATTGCTTGGTCCAGAGTATGACATTGAGGACGGCGGTAGAGATGGAGGCCGTCCATGATAATTTGCGCTACCTGAGGGAGAGAGTGGCTGGCCGAGCGGTCTCCAACCGGGTTCTCCGGGGCTTAAGTATCCTCCGGGGTTTCCTACCCCTCCGTCCGACCACCCGGTCGATTGAGCTTGTAGTCCTGTAGATTGAGGATATTGGGACGATGAACTTGTTTGAATCGTGGGTCTTTCTAAAAACGATGGCACCCTGGGGCCAGAATCAAGAGTGGTGTCCTGGTTATGACTGGGAGAGTATGCAGGTGGAGGATCAGAGGTAGGTGGAGGAGAGACCGGTCGAGTGGTCGAAGGAGGAGGGCCTGAAGGAGGAGCGAACGATTGTGGTCGAGAAGGAAGTGCTGGCGGCTGTTGAGCTGTCTGCGCGACCGAAGAAGTTGCTGGAGATGTTGCCAGAGAGGCCGCGATGGCTGCTTCCATAGCTGCATCATCATCTATAGAAGATTAAGGTTGGACGAAGAATTGATAATCAGTCATCAGTTGAAACAAGGCGTCAATATTCAACATAAGCCTGACTAACCTATATAGACTCCATTTCCTGTCGAGATAGCGCTGGGTCTAGTTTGGCTGCTTGACCCGACGGGTTGTTGGGTAATCGGCTCGACAGGTGGCGTTTGTTGAACATCAGGTTGGTATCGAGCAGGTAGTACTCTACCCGCTTTCGCTGCTGCCTCATCTTCCTTGGCTTGTTCAAACTCTCGGATTTCGGAAGGAGAAAGGCCCTCATAAGGGTTGACTGAGGAGGAAGGATTGGGCGGCAGGATGGGTGACGCAGGAGCGAACGAAGCTAGTGGGTCGATAAACGGATTTCTTGATCCATAGGAACTTGATGTATGCTGCGGCGCCAAGGCAGATGTTTGACTTGCGCCCGTATTGGATGGGGAAAGAAAAGGGTTCTTTGAAACGGCCTGGGTCATAAGTGGAAAGAGTTCAAATTGTTTGTTAATCACTATCAAGACAAAGGTAGTTAGTGTTTGATGGATGATAATTCGGAAATGATGATAGAGAGTGTGTTGGATGAGATAAATGATGCTTTACTTTGCGCAAGGCGGTGACCGTGGAAAGTATTAGATACGTAATAAAACGTTGTAACCCTAACGTTTTGGCACGTGGCTTTGGCTCACACGTCACTCAGCGCAGGTTTAACGTATAGATCGTCGCTCATAAGTAGAACACAAAGAAGAAGACGCATATCAAGCAGAGAGAGAAAGATGAGAATTGTAGGATTCAGCGCAGAGTGAGATAGAACGTTAGATCAAAAGAAAACCAATTAGCTTATACGTCTATCAAGGGAAGGAATAAGCTGGATCTTCTCTCTACAGTCCGATGATGAGCGCGTTCCACTTCGATTTGTTTTTGTTTAATGTTTTCCCATACATCATATACCCTTCTCTTGTATCCATCTTCACCTCTTGGTCTTTTAAATCTTCCTCAATCCCAAGTCGTCAAAGAACACTCTGAGTGATTTGCCGCTTTAGTTTTCGCCTTGACCGGGTGGTTACAAAAGGTGTAACCCGACTGTAACCCGACTGTAACCGCAGTCTCGTTCATCTCTATATTCGCCTTAACATCTCTTTCTTCATCCTCACCATCAATCCTTTCCTTTCCTTTCCTTTGCCTTCCTTTCCTTTCAGGGTTTCCTTTTCTTTTCTCTTCTTAAACCTCCCAATAGGAGATAGAGAGAACGCTGTCCGTCATGTCGGCCGCGTCAGTAGCATATAGCTTACCAAAATTTAAGAAGTCTACCTACACAAACACATCCGCCCTCCTTCGGTTCCTAATTCTTGCGACCATCTCTGGAGCGGCCGTCGCCAGTAGATTGTTTGCCGTTATCAGACATGAGAGTATCATTCACGAATTGTCAGTCAGCTTTGTGATGTTATCGGGATGATATGATGTGTTGGCTGAAACCAGATTTCTTATTCTTCATCCTTTATCCTTCATTCTTCATTCTTAGCGATCCTTGGTTCAACTTGTCAGTCCTTTTTTCGGCCTTGTTACTCTTGATCTTTTCTCTCTTACTGAAACGCACATCTACCCATGTCCCCTCTACCTAGCCGAGCGAGCAAAGTTCTTGTCAACGATGGGTTCTATGTATGTTTGCACTGTACTCTTGCTTTTCATCCTTTTCTAGCTTCTCTTTCTCATCTCGCTTTGTCTTTTTTCGTTACTATCAATTAGGAATTCTGGAACTGGTTCGACCCTACGGCCTGGTACCCTCTAGGTAGAGTGGTCGGTGGGACCGTCTATCCCGGTCTCATGGCCACTTCTGGTGTCATCTGGAACTTCCTCAGAGTCATCAACGTCTCAGTCGACATCCGAAATGTCTGTGTCATGCTTGCGCCTGCGTTTAGTGGTCTGACCGCCTGGGCTACTTATCTGTACGTTTTCGCCTTCAAATGTTCACGTTTGCGGGCTGCACAGATGTTGACCTGTAACACAACAACAGATTTACCAACCAGATGAGCGCTCCCGGCCAATATTCCGCCGGACTACTCGCTGCTGCCTTTATTGGCATTGCTCCTGGTTCGTGTTCCTCATCTAATCATTACTGTCTCTCCTTCTATCTGGTTGCAGCAAAGACTTCTTGTTCACCTCTCGTTCTGCTCTTCTCAAAAACAGGCTACATCTCCCGATCAGTTGCCGGTTCTTATGATAACGAGGCGATCGCCATCTTCCTGCTCATGTTCACCTTTTACCTCTGGATTCGAGCGCTCAAGGAAGGATCCGCCTTCTGGGGAACAATGGCCGCTCTGTTCTATGGATATATGGTTGCTGCCTGGGGAGGTTATGTCTTCATCACTAACAGTGAGTCATCTTCCTGTAATACATTCTTTGTCGATTGGTTCTAACTGTTCTCAATCGATCGAAATTACTAGTGCTGCCGCTTCATGCATTCGTGTTGGTTTTGATGGGCAGGTTTACCAATAGGCTTTACATTGCCTACTCATCTTGGTACTTGATCGGAACGCTGGCAAGTATGCAGGTGCCTTTCGTCGGTTTCCTTCCCCTCAAGACGAGTGAGCACATGGCTGCGCTTGGTGAGTTTCTCTTCTGGTCCTCTTTTTGATTTCCTTTGCCAACATCTCACATTCGACACAACTTTCAATTTACAGGTGTGTTTGGATTACTCCAGCTAGTCTCATTTGTGACTATTGTCCGATCTCACTTGCCCAGCAAACAGTTCCAAACCCTTCTCACAGTCTTTGTCGTCACCGTATTTTTGCTTGCGTTCGGAGCACTTGTCGGATTGACAATGTCTGGCAAGATTGCTCCCTGGACGGGAAGATTCTATTCCCTATGGGATACTGGCTATGCCAAGATCCACAGTGTGTCTCAGTTGTCCTCGTTCTGATCTTCAGTCAAACACCTTCTAACGCTGGCTTTCTCCATCTTATTTCAGTCCCCATCATCGCATCTGTCTCGGAGCACCAACCGACAGCCTGGCCATCGTTCTTCTTTGACCTTCAAATGCTCATCTTCATCTTCCCTGCCGGTATCTTCTTTTGCTTCCAGAAGCTTGAGGACGCCCATGTGTTCATCATCATCTATGCTGCCTTAGCATCGTACTTTGCTGGAGTCATGGTCCGACTTATGCTCACCCTCACCCCAGTCGTATGCGTCTCTGCCGCTTTGGCGTTGACGAATCTTCTCAAGGTTTACATCGATCCTAAAACTCCCGAGCCTATTCATGATTCCCGAGCTCCTGTTGACCCTCTGGAGACATCTCGACCCACGTCTTCAACCGAGACCGCCTCTTCCGATGCCTTCAAGAAGGGTGTTACCAAGAAATCTTCCGGAAAGAAGATCGAGAGGGGAATCTTTGGACTAGGTCCCCGACTGCTTATCACCGGAATCTCGAGCTCACTCCTTTTACTATTTGTTCTCCACTGTACCTGGGTGACCTCGACCGCTTATTCGTCTCCCTCGGTCGTGCTCGCAACGAGAAATCAGGACGGAAGCTCCAACACGATCGACGACTTTAGAGAGGCATACTACTGGCTCCGACAGAACACCAAGAAGGATGCGGTTGTGATGAGTTGGTGGGACTATGGATATCAGATCGCCGGTATGGCTGATAGGCCAACTCTGGTCGATAACAACACTTGGAACAACACCCACATCGCTACCGTTGGAAAGGCGATGTCTTCTTCGGAGGAGGTGTCGTACCCTATACTGAAACAACACGATGTGGATTATGTTCTTGTCATCTTTGGAGGACTGCTCGGTTATTCTGGAGACGATATCAACAAATTCCTCTGGATGGTCCGAATCGCGCAGGGTGTTTGGCCGGACGAGGTTCAGGAGAGGAACTACTTTACAGCCAGAGGAGAGTACAAGGTCGACAAGGACGCGTAAGTAGGATGGGACTTTGGCTCTCTTTTATCGGACTTCATACATAAGCTGATATATGCGGGCACTCCTTTTGTCTTTCTTTCACTCAACATCAGGTCGGCCACGATGAAGAATTCGTTGATGTACAAGATGTCTTACCACCGATTCCCGGAGCTCTTCGGAGGTGGCCGAACGGTCGACCGAGTGAGAAACCAAGAAATTCCAGAGAACCCTTCGCTTGACGTTCTCGAGGAGGCATTCACGAGTGAAAACTGGCTCGTAAGTCTTGTCCTTGTCTCTTCTGTACTTTACCGAGAGGGGAGGTGTCGCTTGGACAAATCCATTGATTGATTCATTCTTCATAATCGCAGGTCCGGATCTACGCGGTCAAACCTTTGGATCCCCTCGGCCGAAAGCATAAAGCGGCCAACGCGTTCTCTTCCGGAAAGAGGCTCAAAAGAACCACGACGGCTGCACCTGGCGTGAAGAGGCGGCAGAGAACTGCTCGGAACTGAGCGAAAGAAAAGAAAAGAAAAGAGATAAGAGGCACCAATGAACAAACAAAGAGGAGGAGGGGGGAGACAGAGAAGGGAAGGAATAAATACCAAGGATGAAACCCGCCCTAGTATACTTGGAGGGTCTTGCTTGCTCTATCTTTTTCCTGTTATCTGTTGTCTTCTCTTTTCTTCTCTTTCCTATTCTTTCCCTTTTTCTCTATAGAGTAGTGACATCTTGTTGTTACAGACCGGATCTCAATGAAATTTTATCTGTTGGAGTTGGGACACTGTAAGCAACACGGAAGAGAATCAGTCAGAGTGGGAGCGAATAAGCAGGAAAGCTGATCTATAGCCTGTGTTAGGTTCCAAACGGCGACAAGGCGATGTCTGCAGAACCTCGAGTTTTCTCTCCAACCTTAAGGTTTCGCCATACAAGTCAGCATTGTTTTCTACTTGCTGTCTCTTCTTGAACGTGGATGATGTGATCTTTGAGTCAAAATTCCATTTTTTGTTCATACACGCCATATCGTCTGCTTATTGAAAAACAAACCCCTTATGTTCGTACACCTGACTACTGTACTTTCAATGCCCTTAAGAAACGGAAGAAAAAGAGAGAAAGTAAATCAAACGGATGACTGAGTAGCCTTTTTGGGACGAATTTTGAGAGAAAAATCGATGTGCTGAGTCGACTATCGTTCCGTTGAGTCACAAGAAAAGAAAGAAAAGCGAACGTTAGAATAAGTTTGGAGCTGAATCTACAGGAAAGTAGATAAGATGACGAACTTGGTGCACCGAAGATGTCGAGATGATGTCAATATCTATGAGAAAAGAAGAGCAGTGGGTCATCCAACAGGCTTCATCAGTCATCAAACACTCAAATATCACTCAGAAGGATGATGCAGAGAAGAAGAAAACAACGTACTGTTACTCAATCGACCTTTCAAATTATCCTCTTCAACATTACCCGAACTTTCGATCAAGAATCCTTTGGCCGCACCTTGTCCACCACCCATACCAGCGACCTGATCGAAGTCACCTGATTTCATTCGATCTCTCCATTCGGACTTTAGTGTCCTGGCGGCCGAAAAGAGTTCTTCACCTTCAAGGTTATCGAGCATGATCACGTCTGCGCCTGCTTGGACGGCTTCCCGACCTTCGGCGAGCGATTGACATTCGACTTCTATGCGGAGTGAGAAACCAGATACAGATCGAGCGGCTTGAACTGCTTGAGTGATCGATCCTGGAACACATGAACAAGAAAATGAGGTGTGAGTTCTCCTTCAAGTTAAGATACTAGCGAGAAGAACACTCAAGAAGTTGACTTTGAGAAGACAAGAAAATGAACGAACGAACCCTTAGACCAGATATGGTTATCTTTAAGCATGACCATGGAGGATAGATCGTACCGATGAGCATCAATCCCACCCACCAACATTCCGTACTTTTCTACCAATCTGAATCCTGTACGGTTTGCGAGAAAAAAGGTGTCGAGACAGAATGGTTCATAAGCGCAGATTCTTCAACTTTAGAAAGTACCCTTGAATCGAACCTGGTGTTGTCTTTCTTGTTCCGGCAATGATACCTTTGTATCCCTGCTCTCTGGCCAAGGTAAGCAGTCGTCTGCTCTTAGTCGCGATTCCTGAGCATCGGGCCAGAGTGTTCAATCCGACCCTTTCACCGAGGAGAAGTTGTCGAGCCGGGCCACGAACAGTGGCAATTAGGGTGATGGGAGTGAATGTTTGACCTTCCTCAAGATGCCATTCGACCCTATAGAGGAATAGAGAGACAAGATAGATAGTAAGTATATGCACAATTATCCTAAGAGAAAGAAACAATCGGACGTACGTGCATCCAACTTGCTTGAACACTTCTTCGAAGAAAGGGACTCCGGCAAGAACGGCCTAGAGTCAGCAAATCGAACCCGGATGATAGTAAATGATCAACTGTCAGCCAAAGATACTACCTTTTTCAGAGCTCTAAACTCTTCAAAGATTCTGTTGAGAATGATTTAGATAGAAAGACGACGCACCTCAGTCTTTCCTTTTCCTAAGAGCTGAGCAGTCTGTTCTTCTTCACCTACAACAAAACCACCGTAATCGAACGAAGGTGTATCCTCATTCAGCCACTCTTGGATGCTAGATTTCCATGAAGGAGGCAGCAGATGGGAATAGACGCCCAAGGAAGGAATATCTGTTGTTAAAGAGGTTGCCATGATGGGTAATCGTCGCTGGCCGATGATAGTTTAACAAGGAGATGACCGGAAGGAAGAGGAAGTGAGAGCGAGGATAAGAATGGTTATGTGGCGCTAAGAAGTCAGGTGACGTACACAGGCTATACACTCCTCCTGAATACCTTCGTCCAAATAATTCTGCAACTCTTGACTTTAAATCATCAGCAATAGAAGTTCGAAACCTCTAAATTTTCCTCCTTTTCAGCATGACACAGATAACTAAAGCCCCCAAAAGAGCTCATCCGAGTAGTTATGCTAATTCGGGTTCTTCCTCAAAATCAAAAAAGCTCAAACCAACTTCCAACAAGCCGTCCTACGCGTCCTCTTCTCACTCGGCTTCCGAAGTTAGTTCGGATACAGGCTCGGACGATGGTGAATCTGGTGGAGAGGATGGCTCGAGTGACGAAGCGTCAGGTAAAGAGGCCATGCTGGCTGCTCTTGAAGCTCACTCAAGAGCTATGTTAGGAGATTTCGGAATCATTGCAAAGGACACAAAGGGTAAAGGCCGGGCTCTTGATGTGGAACAAGATGATGAAGATGAGGGTGAGGATGATGGCGATGAAGAAGAAGGTTGGAGTGGAGAGGATAACGAGAACGAAGAGGAAGCAGAAGACGACGATGATGATGAAGACGGTATAGACGACGACGATGAAAGGTGGAGCGCGGGTGAAGAGAACGAGCCACCGTCGAAGCTCCAATTAAAATCCAATTCTAGCTCAATTGCGAAGAAGCAACCAACAGAGGTTATATTCGACCCTTCCAAATATCAGAATTCTACACCCTCTTCCCGAGCAGACTACAAGGCTTTCATGGTTCGTCAGATTTTTCTCTCTGTGGCGGTTTCAAGCTGTTCTATGGCTGTGTCTGACCTCACCGATCATTGATTGGGCCAAATATCTGACAGAGCTCGAAGACATCAAAGATCCTAGCAGCTCCTGCTCCCGTTCAAGGTGCTACCAAAACGGAGCAAGACGTCGAAAAGCAAGTCTTTGTGAATTTTCTGCATTTTCCTCCAGTGAATACTTATCTAATAATTCTCTACTTTCTGACCGCGATCTGTGATACTCGAAACACAAATAGAAACCACCAAAATCTAGACAAGACTTTGCAGTCTCTTATCCTAACATCCCTTCTACCCACAAGCACATCATCATCCCGAACTGCTCTTCAGGGCAGGCTTAACGAATTAGCTGGCGCATCTAGACTGGGAGAAGGTGAGAAAGCAGTCAGGAAAGCGGAAGTAATGAAGCTAGGTGCTAGTCGGGTCGGTAATGGGATGCGTAGTGTAGGTAAACAGAGGTGGGAGAAGGGCGTTGCAGAGGTTTGTCTCAACTTTTGTTTTTGAATCATACATTTGCGTCTTGTTTATCTGGTTGGTGAGAGGAATCTGATCCAAAAACGATAATCATATATTGACACTTTCGATGACAGGCTAAAGAGCGAGGTGATACTACCCTTCTTCACACCTCTCAAAATGCTCATCTTTCATCTTCCCTCTACGCTCCCACTGCATCCTCCTCCAAGCCACGCAAAGAAACGGATAGAGGATTGAGCATGGGTGTAGGCCGATTCCATCAGGGTGTTTTGAAATTAAGCAAAGATGATGCAGAGAATGTCAAGCGGGAGGCTGAGCGAAAGAACTTCCGAGGTAGAGGAAGAGGAAGAGGAAGAGGCGGACGTGGCGGAGGAAGGGGCGGAGGAGGAGGAAGGGGCGGAGGAGGAAGAGGAAGAGGAGGTAGAGGTGGAAGAGGTCATTAAAATGTACTCTATCTCAGAAATTTTCTTTTGTGAATCATCTGACAGAGTTGGGCGTTGCGCAAAGGTGTAAAACTTATTGAGTGAGCAACCTCATGCCCACAGTCCGTCCTTCCAATAAAGAAACAAACAAAACTCGAGAGTTGATGTTGTCAATTGTGTCTTCTATATGAACTTGAGAAGTTCATTTGTCCAGATTTATTGACTCGATACAAGCAAGACAGATGCGATCGCCCTTCAAAACATATGCATCATGCTCCCCATTTTCTTGTGTATATAGTCTCGCGCGGACTTTCTTTTTGATGTTTGTGTATGTGAATAGTGTTACAACTCTACTCCTTGGTCCTCTTCTAACAATCAAGACAATCTGAGGGAGAGTAGGGGCGGAAGGGAAAGACGAGTAAGGAAAGATAGGTGACCAAGAGGAAATTATCGAGCTTCGAATTGAACCTGTTGAGACAAGGATGATGGAAGAGTGACGCGTTTAGTTCTTTCTCTAATCTATCTGAAAGAGTGACCTTGCACATAGGTAGAGTAAACTTACCACTGTAGTCATTTCGAACAAGCATTGAAGAGCGACCACATCGTTCGAAAACCGATAGGTCGAGACAAATCACGTAATCACGCAGAAACAGGCAATGGATACACACGGCATCAGCTCCTCTTGCCCCCATTTTCTGTCCACTTATAAAAACACGTTTCCAAAAAAAGATTGGAATATCATTACTGACTTCGTTTCGTTCTTGGCTTGTACATCACTCGATGACCGCATTCCCTACAACGAATAGGCTCTCCCATCTTGATATTGTTCTCGGCCGCACAATCTGTTTTTTTTTTTTTTTTTTTTTTTTTTCTTT